>JAOXYD010000007.1:3049091-3085173 GCA_028565735.1 Pinacopodium congolense
TGCAAATGTGAGAGCCCTTTTCAAGCATTGATTAAGATCAAGTTTAGGACACTTACACTTTAAGCCCTTTTCCTAAAATCTTTCTAAACTACTTGATCTTCAAACTTCTCTTGATCTTCCAGCTTGATCATCACTTGAACTTTATCATTTGATCTTGGATCTTCAATCTCGTGATCATCTAATGCTTGAAGTCTTCTACCTTAGCTCCAAAAACATGCTTTTACACTTTACACATCAACATATCTTATAAACATCAAAGACTTAAACATTAGTAATAATAATGTTTTATCATCATCAAAACATATGATTGGAACCTCCTTGGTTCAACATAAATTAATAAAAAAAACTCAAGATTAAGCATAAACCATATAGAACCTTGATTAATCTAACATAATAACATTAATACATGAATTTAAGAGTTTAGATATCTCCAAATCACATCCCCAAATGGTGATGTAGCTCTTATCAACATATATCAACTACTAGCAACCTAAAAAACTCAATTACAGCAGATTAAATTGAAAAATAAACTAAAAACGACTTAAAACATACTTTGAGATGAAAATAAAATAAAAGAAATGTGTTTAATCCTAAAAATGCTATGATTTGAAGCCTAGAATGCCACTCAATTTATAGGAGAGCAGCTGCCTTATGCGGAGAAAGTTTGGCACAACAATTATGGAAAAATATGTTGAAAAATGCATAACTACGCCTATAATGGTTGTTGAGCACCAAAGAATAGTGGCAGGTTTAACCAGTATTTAATGGTAGTGGACTACTGTTAATGGCCCCTGCCGACATATATCAGTATGGGTTGCTTGTCCTTCAATGTGGGTTTCCTTAGGCACATGTTAAGGGTCTGGAAAGTTTCTAATTTGCAATCCTTTCACATCATTCTTCAATTATTCACATTTATCTTACAATTAAAAATATCTAATCATTAATTAAACATTTAAACCTAAAATTAAAGGCAAGTTTACATCAAATAACATCTAAAAACATTACCAATTTGGCCCTTAATAGTGGAACAAAAGCTTTAATAACTAAATAAAAGCTAACTAAAGCCATAATCTCATAAGCTCAAATTATGTAACCTAAAGAATAAAAACTCTAAGCTAAGTTGATTAGGTTTTATTAACAAAATCAATTAACCTATTACTACTTACGATAATAGCTAATTTTTGTAAGAGGAATCCATTTGATAGGTTATAGTGGAGGTAGTAACTTTTTAGCTCCTTGAAACTCTCTCATGCCTTATACAATGACTCTCCATCACTTTGATAGAAGTTAAAGATCTCCTTAATGATCCTTTTAGTCTTTGTTAATAGAAAGTATTTAGCTAAGTAGTTTTGAATAAGCTACTCCAATAATATGACTTTTTTTAGGTTGAGAGAGTTCAACTATGTCTTGACTCTATCCTTCAAAGTGAATGGAAATAGTCTAATCTTTGTGAAATTTTTTGATCGCTTATCGTAATGGAAATTCTAACAAATCTCAAGAATATTTACTAGATGTGTGTTGTAATATTCTTTTGTTAAACTATAAAATTGTACATTTGTTGGAATCATGTTCAATAAAGTTGGCTTTATTTCAAAGTTGTTAACTTGGATGGGAGGCTTTGTTATCCCTTGTTGATTGACATTGAAACCTGGCCTCATACAATCCATAAATTTCCTTCAATTCCCTCCTCACTCTCGTTCTTTAGCCATGGTTCTTTTTACAGCTTCTTAATGCTTCACTCTTCTTATCTCCTTCTCTTACTTCGTAATATAAAATGTTTTTGTATTGATTAGCTTGCTTAAGCTTCTTGTGATCCTTGTAATCATTCACCTACAATTACACAAGGAAAAGTATCCATTTCTTAAATCAAAATCACTGAAACTGGACAATATGCTAAAATAACTATTCCCTGACAATTGTAACAAAAACGTGTTTGTTAATTTTAATGTTATACCATAGGTATAAAAATTATAATTTTATAGTATACAAATATAGTCCCACAAGGATTAGGATTAGTCACCTAACAACATGAGTTATATTTTTTTAAAGACAAAACATAAAATGATAATTACTAAAATTAAACTAAAGTAGAATAATCTAACAGTTTAACAGTCAAGAGTGCAGAAACTTAAAAGATCTAAGATAAACACTAGAATTACTTATATCTTTATTTTATCTCCCCCTTTCCTTATTGATTCAATTATGTTTGACCCAAGTTATGATATAATTTTGATTGCCCTCTCTTATGGTCTAACCAATTGTCCTTAATTGAATAAAATAGAAATTGAATTGCAATCTCTTATTATCTCAAAATGCTTATTAAATACCCAAATAGTTATAAAGCAACCATATAGGTAATTGATCAATTAATTAAGATCTCTCTTTAATTAATTAATAACAATATGTTTATGGGTCTATTAGGTACCAACCCTTTTTATGCAATCTTACACTAACTTCCTAATCCAATATATCAATTTGAAACAAGGAATAAGCATAATAAACATCACAAACACATTGCATTGAATCAATAAGTAAAGGTTAAACAAAATGTTTCAAGAGTAATTCCTAATAGATAAAGGTTTAACAAAATATTTCAAGAGTAATTCCTTAAAGAAGTTATCTATAATGTAAACGAGCTCCCCAACAATCAAATTCTTCAAACAAAAAGGTCGAAAAGAAAAAAAGTAGAAAACTAGATGAAACTGAAAAATCTTCCTCTTCTAGCTTTAGTAAAAAATTTTTATTAAAATTGGTTGTTCTTAATGTTTGCCCGTGGTTAATCTTATTTTGCTTCTCTTGATAGCTATCAAAACTTGTTCCTTTCCTCTTTCGATATGTCATAAAACATTCCTCGGTGGCTTCTACAGTTTCCAACTCTTTTATATCCAAAAACAACTCCAAGACCTAAAACATGTGCAATTCGTGTGGTCTTTTAAAAATAGGCATCCCATTATGTTGGAATTGTGTGCTTAACTTTTTGTTCCCACAATCATGGCCTTCTATTTCTTCAATTATCTCTCCTTCTTCTCCTTTTTTGCTTCCTAGTTCAACTTAAAAAAAACACATTAAGTATCCACATAAATAAGATCTAATTCATGCTAAATCAATATTTAATACTCAAAAAACATAAAAAATAATAATAACAACAAAAGAACATAATTTTAAGTCTTAAACATCACATTACCATCTTAAACATTTTAAAAAATTCACTTAACAACTAAGTGAACATGTCCTAATGCAAACCTACAATATTCTACCATTATAGTGTACCTAAATATTAGAAAAACGTTTCCAATTCCTCTTTATACGCCAAAGATGTTTACTTAGAGAAGACTTAATTTTGGTTTCTATAAGGCCAATGAAACATGGTTTTTCTAAATTCAAAAAATTGGCTACATCCATTCACTTGTTAGGGTTGTTTAACCCTCCCACATTTCATACCAAGATCGACATTAATGGGAAGATACTTTGGATGTAATTTTTCTCCTAAATTTCCTCCTATTTAAATTTCCTGTATCATTTTTGTTAGAAAATGATCTCGCCTCTAGGTTTTTTACTTCCATAGGCCCCCTACTTTAGATCTAGTCTTTTTTGCTTCTATTAGGAATTACCTTTGTTATATGTTTCTACTATTAGATTACTATAGGTTCTTCGTCCAGAATAAGTTCCTCTATTAAGATAATTAAGAGCTGCTCAATACTAAATGTATTGTTCCTTCCTTCTTTGGTGTTTAAGCCTTCATCTAATATACATTCTATATGATTTAACTTTAATACAACCTTTTACTACTATTATATATAGCATAAACTTACTATTAGTTTCTTCTTATGTTATATTTATTGCTACATATTCTTACACTATTGTTGTTGGTACAAGTGTTGATGTTTCACTTTTACCCTCCATATGTACTGGGTTATCCAGATGTTGCATTGTAGAATGAACCTTTTCCTAAACTTCATTATTATTTCTATTTTCTATAGACTATACAACCACTCCTCTATTAGTATTACCAGTAGTCACTTTGATCTTGGTTATCTTCACCTTTTGCTAGATATCCTATAACCTCTATTGTCATATTTTGTTACTAAATTCTAATACTAGTTTTATTTTGAGATTTATCTTTGCTCTCATTATTAATAATCTCTTGGTTTCCTTGTGTCTCATATGTATAGGAGTTCTCAAATCCCATAAGCTCATCATATTTGAAAGTTAGGAACACATGATTAGTAGGTTTCTAAACCTTGTTTTGGTTATTGGGAGAAGGCTTCCATTGCTCAGTGGTGTTAAGGTAATCTTTAAGTAACTCTTCTTTATTATTTAATCTCGTGATAAGAATACTATACGAGAATCTTTATTTGATCTCCACTTCTTCACACAGTCTTTCATAATACAACTTATTCATGTTATGTATTATGCCATCTATACATAATGGTCGTCTTATAAAGCTTTTTGTATGGCTTAGACCTATAGTGGACCATCATCCAAGATGAGGGTGATGGTTTAGTATCCATATTGGAACGTGTCTTTGACTCATCTTAAGTTTTAAACTAGGTTTCCATTATTGAAGAAATAACATTTTTTGTTGCATATGCTAAGATCCATTTTCTATAATTTTGTTTATAGCTTCAGTAGAGTCAAATTTAAGGAGGAATTCGTCCTCATTTTCTAGCAACACTTCTTCTAAATCTTGTTTTCTCTAATTTAATTTAAATTAGTAGCTTACAATAGAAAAAGTTATCCTTTTCTATAAAGAAGCTAACTAAGCAAGATTTCCACTTGTTAGCTTTATCTTTAAGTACCTCTACTTGGGACCAAACAGTATTTGAGCAATCTTTCAACGAAGGTGGAATATCAACTAGTTTTTTTTATCATTCTATACTTTCTTAAAAACTTGGCTTCAAGTTCTACGGTTAAGGTTTGGAGTTGTTTGTGCCTTCATTTCATCTTGTTGGTTTGATTCAATTGATCTAAAATCTTAGTGCCAAGAGACTATAAAGGAGGAAAATCACCATTAATTAATGAACTCTAGTCTTGAGAGCAGGGAGAATGGTTTGAAGTTCTAATAGAAGCCAAAGCTAAAACTAAAAGGAGGATAGTATTTTAGTCTTGAAACAGGCTAGAAGTGCTAATAGAAGCTTATGTACTTTGACCTTGACAGGAGAGAGAAAGGCTTGAAGTTCTATTAGAAGTCGAGGTTATAAGTGAGGAGAGCCTGGTTCTCCTATTTATATTATTCATACATTTCTTACTTCTTTATTAGGATTATTAGATAAGAGATTATTGTATATTCAGCAGAACGATACGCTGCATAATGATATGATATTAAGTGATCTTGATATTTCTATTGCCATTGGTCGTAGGGCCTTAGGACTTAGTAAAATTGATAATGATAGGGCTTATCCGTCATCTCCATTAAGAGTGCAAAAGCGGATTGTGGTGGTACTTCTTAGTGTCAATGTGACTCCTAAAGCCAGTAGGCTCAATAAGATTAGGTATATGGATTCCTATATATTATACGAGATGTTATTCAGTTTAGGAATCCTCACTTGTTTGCCAGTAGCTGGGTTCATTATACCCCATATACATGAGGTTGTTTAGATGAAACGTCTGAGCAAGAATTTTGCTACCCATGCTTGCTTGCAAGGATTTGTGAGGCAACATGAGTTTCACTCAATGGGGAGGTATCAATTCAACCTCATAAAGCTTCAAAGATTTAGTATTCCAAACTTAAGCTATGGAAATTTGCCAGTGTTCGAGGAGAGTAGTGCAACATTATTATCTAACCTTTGTAGAGGGGCGACGAGCAAATGGTTCCACTATGCCATATTTCCCTTATACAGAATCAAAGGAGGTTATAGTTAAGACTTCTTCATAAGCTACTCCGAGTGTTCATCCACCGCATCTAGCTTCACCTGTTGTTGAGCCTCCTCCTCCTATAGATATCCCTCTGACCAACCTTATATATATATTATTAAGGATGGATATTCGACTCTCTTTTAAGATCTCAAAGTTTCGTACAGATATTTATGAGAGTCTTAATTGTATGAAGCTTTAACTTGAGCGTATTAAGGAGCATCAGTGAGCTTGAGATCAAGATAGTCCCAAATTTTAGCTACATTTAGGGTGTTCTTTCAGTTTATTCTAGGATTTTATTTATGCTTCCATTTCGATTGTATTCTTGTTTTTCTCATTATTATTTCCTTTGAGTTTCACTTTACCTCTTTGGCTGTACTTTGACCATATTTATATAATGGAGCTTGTTTTTTATATGCTTCTGATGCTTTTAATTTTTTGTCCTTATCTTTTCAATTAGTTGTAATTCACATCGATGAAGCGTTATTAAGATCATATCCATACAGGTGTATTCTTTATCCTTTCTCTCACATATTACGCTTTATTGTTTGATTTATGAACATTAAAGATAATGTTATATTTAAGTATAGGGGGGGGGATTTATCATTTGATCACAATTGAGTATTTCTTATCTCATAGCATATCATTTTGTTATTTTTTCCTTTATAGTGTATAATTTGTGGAAAGTTTCGCTTTCATTGAGTATTTTTCCTTTTGATTTCAATCATTCCCTTTTAAGATTTTATATTTTTAATTAATCATGTGAATTAACAAATGAATTTGATTTCTTCATGATTTTAGATTATTAAAAACCTGATGATCATTATGATTTTCTACTTATAAAATGTATATTCCCAAGTAATTTGTACCTTCTTTTAAAACATTTTCATCATCTTATTTTAATTAAAAAGAAAAAAGAAAATTTTAGCTTTAAAAGATATGTTAATAAGTGAGTAAATAAATTCACTCCATTGACTTTTAACATATAAAAAAGTTAAAGTTATTAAGTGGTACTAGTAGTCAATTGATGTGATGTGATTTAATTCAGTAAATGAGGGTTGTTGACGACAAAATATTCACCTTCACATAAAAAGACTAAATGTTATCACAACCAATTTTCTAAAATTCGCTTTTGTATGTTTGTGTTAAAATAATAATAATAAACAATAAATAAATAAATAAAATATGTGAATTTGTTTAATTGGTGATGCATTTTACTTTGTGTATATTCATTTTATATTGAGAAATAATTGGTGTGATTTAGATTAAAGTTTAAAGAAAATTGAACATTGGATTTGCTTATTAATTGACATGCTTAATTAATAACTATAACATTTTGATAATTCTGCTAATTGAATGAAAAAAGAAAATCTTTCAATGATTATGCCTTGCAGAATTTGTTTTGTTTCTTATAATTATATCCTATGATGATCTGGTTTGCTTGATGATAAGCAAACACTTAAGTGTTGTGGAAATGTTAGGAAGTAAATTGATATTGTTTTTTGATGAAATTCGATACAAATTTGTCGTTAATTTCTTATTGAAACATTTAATTAATGTTTGGAAATGTTTAATTTACAAATAAAAGTGTCTAATTGAAGAATGGCAGAGGTCATCAATGAGAATCCACTGCCATTTAACGATGACTGAGCCCGTTATTGTTCTTCGGTGCTTAATCACCATTAATAGGCTAAATATGTGATTTTTATAATATTTTTCCACAATTGCTACTAGCTACTTCCTCTAATCTTTAATAGTCGTTCTTCTATAAATAGGGGATCCTCCAAGCACCAGAAGTAAGTAGATTAGGAGAAAAACACATTTCTTTTATTTTTTAAGTAGATTAGGAGAAAAACACATTTCTTTTATTTTTTAAGTAGATTAGGAGAAAAACACATTTCTTTTAGTTTTTTTTCAGATTAGTTTAGTTTTAGGTTGGTTTTTAGTTAGCTTTTCTCTTCAATATTCATAATTTAAGTCTACAAGTTTGTTTTAAGTTTCCAATATCTTGATATACTTTATTAAAGCTAGATTAAATGATAAGTGTGTTCTAGGATGTATTTTTAAGTTGTTTTCTATGTGTATTACGTGTTTCTTTGTGTGTTTTAGCATTAGTTTATTTTTCGCTTTCATATTTTGCATCTTTTCATGATCTTCAATGTTTTTAGTTGTTTCTTTTGAATTTCTAGTGTTTGAGGGTAAATTTTGAGTTGTTTTCGGGATGGATTGATGCACTTTGGTGGTGGACTGTGTAGGTAACAGAAATTCAGCTGGGGATAAATCTTTAGATGATTTTGATGACTCATTACGTAGACTTATAAAGCTCATATGGAAATGAAATTTAGAGGGGATCAAGATCTAGATGTAAGGTACTTACAGTTAAAATTTCAATTCCATCGGAGGTCCAGAGTAGAAGTTATAACCAAAAGCATGAGAAGTGTTCGAAGTTGATAGATTAGGGTGTCACAATAGTGATGACCCCCAGAATCAAATCTTTGTCATGATCATGATACTGTCACGATCATGATAGCGAGAATGACATGTTTCAAGATTAACACAGGATTTTAAGTGGTTTGATCCTCCTTTTGACCTATATAAGGGTTCTAAACCCTAGGATCCTCATCCAACATTAGATAACATCCAAAAGAGGAAAGGAGGTAGGTTTTTGATGGCTAGCCAAGAAGGGAAACCAAGAGCTACCTTGGGAAAAGTTGTGAAAAAATCAACATCTAAAACTTTTCCAGCTTTTTGGAGTAGAGAAGAGGAGTTCTTAACTTTACCCAGTTTTTATTCTTTTCACTTTATGATTTTTAGTATGAAAAACATGGATTTTTTTTATTGTTCATGATTATAAGTAGCTAAACACTTTTTAGGAGTTGTTCTTAAATTTTTTGAGGAATTCTTGTTGTTTTTGATTCAATGAATGATGCTTTGTGATATTTATTGTGCTTACACCATACAATAGACCGAAAGGTTGAGTTTGGGCATTTGATTTAGGTAATGTAATGAGGGTTAACTCACAATAGACCTATAAATATTCAGGTTTTTCAAATAGTTGAAGAGAGATATTGGCTATTTGTTTAAATTCACATATAGGAGTGCTTAAATTCTGGTTAAATGGTTAGGAGAAGTTGGTAAGTCTAGAGATAGCATAATTGATTCTAACCCATTTCAACTAGGGTCAACTAATTACGCCTTAAGAAAGGGTAATTAAGCATTAGGAAATCTTGGATCAAGCATAATTAGAACAAGAAAACAAGGGGGAAGCAAATTAAGGATAGAGTAACTCCTAATCTTAAGCCTTAGGGCTTGTTCGTTTGTGGTTTTTTTTTTGGTTTTGGTTTTTGAATTTTTTAAACACAAAAACCGAAAAAAAACATTATAAGAATAAAAAAAACATACTAATATAACATAGAAATCGAGAAAGACAAAAAAATCTATAAAAACACATAAAATTTAATAAAAATAGAAAAAACACAACCAAAAAGCACAATCAAAAGCTTAATCAAATGGTCCCTTAGTTAACAAATTACTGCACTTTATCTCAACTGGTTGTTTATTGTTAGTTTAGATCATTTTAGTTTAATTTCCAGCTTTTAATCATTTTCAATCATTTTCTTAAACAAAGTGCAACCTAAGTTAAGTGGTGAGTAAACTCAATCTCTATGGGATCGATATTTGCTTCTTTACTACAAGTTACCACCCGTACACTTTAGATATTGTAACGTAAAATAAGTTAGATAGTTTTACGACTCATCAACATTAAGATATGAAAATCTTATTTAGTGTATTCTAAACTCTTAATCTTGTGTATTATTATTAATTAATCAAAGTTATGTTGTTTAAGTTAATTATTTCTTGTTCATTGATTAATTTCTATGCTTAATTTTAATTTTTAGTTAAGTCAAATGATGTAATGTATGCTTTGTAAGTTAATATTTGTTTATTAAATTCTTAATGCTTTTCTTAAATTGATCACTTATGATAAATCCATTAAATAATCTAGGACATGAGAAATCCACTTTGGTTATTGGAAAGATCAATTAAAGTGTCTTAATAGCGTTTAGATAAAGAATAGGATTTGAAAAAGAGGACCCTTGAAAATGAAGATTTTATTTTAGGCATGCTGGTGTAGAAATGCCATTTACATTAATCATCCGAACTTTGTCAAGCAAATCATGAATATACTTAGATTGAGCGAGAAGCAAACCACTCCCATCACACTAAGAAGCCTTCCCACCAAGGAAGTAATTAAGTAGTTTAAGATCTTTTAATAGAAATTTCAATTGCAATGAAGCAATAATTAAATTGTTAATTGATGTATGGTTGCTCGTGAATGTCAAACATTTAAACCTTTGATAAGGAGGTTATTTAAGACCATAATTTGATTTTTCTAATTTACAAATATAGTCAAGAAAGAGATGAATAAAAAACCTTGAGGTTGAGTCATAGAAACATCTGTACAAGAGAACCGTGAGGGAAGGAATTAGACACATCCAATTGCTTGACTTCCTATTCTCCAAATAAAGTAAGAGATAGAATTATTCTAATAATTGGTGGTTTGAGGGTTGGAATGAATGCCTCTATGTAATTAACTCTTGGCCTACAATAGAATCCCTTGGCAATAACTCTAGTTTTTAATCGATATAAAGTACCATCCTTATAACATTTGATGCACTAAATCTATTTACTTCCCACTACATTCTTTTTAGGATCAAGAGGAACTAGTTTCCATATTTTATTTCTTATTATAGCATTTTGTTCTTTTACCATTACTTGATGCCATTAAGTTGATTTAATAGCTTCACTGAAACAAGTTGGTTTGGGTTCTCATATTTTTATACAAACAAGAGATTTGGGTTGTAAGGAGCCAATTTGCGACCTAGTAATTTGATGAGTATAGTTTGGGTTGTTATATTGGTTCGATTAATTGAATAAGTCTATAACAAGGAATAAATCTAGTGATTTTTTAGGGGATTAAGGAGAAGGTTCTATTGAGAATAGTGGTTGACATGAAAAGGACTTTGGTTTAATAGTAAAATAAGAATTGGTGGTAGATAAGATTGGCTTAACTTGGAGTTATTTGTAATAGATCGACATAAGGTAGAATTGGTTTGGATTAGGGATGAAAAAAAATGTTACTAAAGATGAGTCGTTATCATTAGCATGGAACACATTTTAAGAGAGAAAAATGAAACTCGTAGTCATGGAAAACAACATGATGTAAGATAACAAATTTTGAAGAAGATAAATCAAAATAGATAAATCGTTTATGAATTTTGCTATAACCCATAAAAACACAGTGTTTGGAACATAGAGACAATTTATTTTAAGACTACAATTTAAGCCAATGATTGTATAAACACCCAAAGATTGATATATTTTGATAATTTAGGTTTTTGAAATAATTTAGAAATTTTTTTTACAAATTTAGAAGAGGAGTTGGTAATTTGTTAATTATATACACTGTGGTATCAAATGCATATCTCTAATATTTATTGGAAACATAAGAACGTTACAACAAAACTAACCCAGTTTCTACTATGTGTCTATGTTTTTTTATCTACACAACCATTATGTTCTGGAATTTTTAGGCATGAACCACGTTGTGGAATGCCATTATAAAGAAGACATTTATACAAAGCTTGAAATTAACCTCCCCAAACAACGTAAAAAAAACTTTATTTTATAGTACAAAATTTTTTGACTAAATGTCATTAAACCTACTAAGAACTTTACATTTATATTTCAAAAAATAAATGTAGCTATATTTGCTGTAATGATCTTAGAAAAGAACATAGTAATGATTTCCATTATTAGAATGAATTTTGGTGGTCCCTAAACATCTGAACATATCAATTCTAAAGGTTTAGAAGCATGGAAATATGATAACGGTAACTTAGGACTTTTGCTAACATTACAAGCACGAAATATAGATAAATGTTTATTACTGACTAAAGGAATTTTAGAATTTTGGAGAGCTTTTCAAACTATTTACGTATTGGCATGTCTAAGAATAGAATGCCAATGAGAAAGACATGATAGCTTAAGAAGAACTTTTGGACTATTGAATAGGATCAAGAAGTATAGAATAAAGACCACAAGCATTTGGCCTTGCATGGAGAAATTTCCTCGTGCGAATATCCTTAATTGAAATTTTTTTTAACCAAATGAGATTCCAATCATTTGTTTTGAGGATAAAAAACATAATTATTACTAATGACTTGTTCTTTTGATGAGTTAAAAAGCTATATTAATGCAAATAATGTAAGAGATTAAGTTAGAACCTAAGATGAAAGTGCATTCCTATAGAAAACAAGATTGGATTAAGCATTGAAGTGTTAAAGTGAAGATCGAGAAATGAAGATCAAGGTAGAATAGGTTTACAATTACATCATAGTGTGTAACATAACCTTGATTTTAATCAATATTTGGAAAGGGCTCATACATGTTACATTTTCATGAATATTTGCAATAGGTTTTGGATAAATGCTTTAGTGGTTAGTTGAAGTTTATTATAGCATTGACATTTTAGAAATTATAATCTCAAATTAGTTTAAAGTTGCCATAATGCATAAATTATGGGGGAGTGAGCTTTAGGAAGAGAGTTTGGATTTTTGGAAGGATTTTTCACTTTTTATGAAAGAAATGGATCGGTTTTATATACCTTTACAAAATCATGATGTCTTTTGATTTTTTAAAATTATACTTTCTCTTACAACAAGTAGTTTTATGAAATTTTTTTGACAATTGGTATGTGTCTAGAAAATATTTTCATTAACAATTGGTATTCTTTTTTATGATATCAAAAAGGAGGAGAGACTAATGTGATATCAAGGAGTAACATGATTTTAAATTATAAAGGGATAGAGATCAATTCCTAATGCATGGTGCACTTACAAGAATGGTTTTTCATATATGTAATAGATGTATGTTTTGTCATCCTCAAAAAGGAAGAGATTGTTGAATTACAAGAGGTTCCAATCATTTGTTTTGATGATGAAAAAACATAATTGTTACTAATATGTTGTTTTGATGTATTGGAAAGCTAGATTAATGCAAATAATGTAAGATATTAAATTTCATAAAGAAAAGAGGATTGGACCAAGCATAGAAGTGATGAAGTGAAGATTAAGATATGAAGACCAAGATAGAATAGGTTTAGGATTATGTCTTGTTATGTAACCTAACATGATCTTAATCAATGCTTAGAAAGGGGTCACTTTTGTAGGTCATATTTGCATGAACAACTCCATATATGTTTTAGATAACTACCTTAATGATTATTTGAATTTTATTATGGCATTGACATGTTAGGAATTGGTTTAAAATATCACATTAGTATAAAGTTGCATAATCAAGAGGAAATTGTGTAATTTGTTTTGAAATAAGTCCTCTTGATATGTGTAAGTAATTTGGAATGTTTTGGAGAGTTTGAGTGTGTCTAGTTTATTTGAGTCAAGAATTTATATGAAAAATGACTTTGGGAAAGTGCAGAAAATCATTGAAATGATTTTTGAAATTTTGAAAAGTTTTCAAGTGTTTAAATTTCCATAACCAAGGTATATGTTACATTTTGCTTTAATTCAAATGCCTTGGTATCTAAAATCATTTTAAGAGTGAATTAAAAAAATTTTAAATTATTTTGAAGTTAAAGATATGTTTTAAAAGTGTTGATGAAAGGTTTTAGTATGCTTATTAATTGTTTAGAATTGGTCTTGAAAGTAATGTTTCTAAATGAGTTTTAATTGATATAAACCAAGACATTTTTTATGTTTGAACTTATAAGTCTTACTATCTATAATCATCTTAGGAAACTTTTGAAACTTATTTGGAATTGCATTTAATGTTAGTAAAAGATTTGAAAGTGTTTGGAAATGTTTTGATTTTTAATTGTTTTTTAGTATCAATAATGGTGGTCATTAATTTTGTTATCATATAACCAATTTAATCATGAAATCCTTTGTTATCGTCTTATATAAGACATTAACTTGGGTTTCTTAAATCTATTAATGACACTATTAACAATCAAGCAAACCTAAGTGAATGTCCCATGACTAGTTTTTCAAGATGTATAACTTTTACTTTTTCAACTACCTTTTGACCCTGCAATGACTATTTTCACATTTAATGACTCTATACACTTCTTAACTCTATAAATAAGAGACATAAAGCATTTTTTTAAATCTTTATGCACTTTTATTGAATATTTGAGTCTGCAAAATCTCCCACATCAAAGTTATAAAATTTTTTATGTTCTTCATTTTTCATCTCGATCTTTCATTATTTAAAAATGATTTTGGTGCTTTAAAATTATTATTTTATATTTTTCATTGATTTATTTAGCTTCCAATAATTTATTGCATTGATTTTGCAATTTTCATAAGGTTAGAAATGCTTACCTTTAGGCTAGAAGTGAAATATGACTATATTGAGAGGACTTGTATTCTCTTTGTTAATCTTGTTTCTTGAATTCTATAAATTCATGTTTGTTGTTTCAATCCACTTATTTATGGTCGTTTATTCATCAATTGAAGTACCATTTAAAGTGTACATGTGTGAATATGTGGGATTTAATCTTATATTGTGTTCTTATTGTTGCCAAGGCTACTCTTTACTGTTAAAAAGAGAGTTAATAGGTTTCCCTTTACTTAGAATAAAGAAGATTTGAATTGCCTTAGTTATTGAATGGGAATTGGTATTGGTTTATATGACAAATGTCATTAGATGAGTATTAAAGAATGCATTAAGTATAGATTGTGCATTGATGCATTTTGAGCCCATTTGAACATTGTTTTTTATTTATTCATATAAGCTTAAATTAATGTTTAAGGAGCTTGAGTTTAGGGGTTAATTTATGAAGTTATTGTTGTTGAATTCAGTTTGATTTAAAGATACCAGTATTGGAGATTGGAAGAGATTTGTCATTTTAAGAGTAGGTGTTTGTGAAACGACAATATCAAGAAACCATTATTGGCTACTATTTAGTATCGAGGTTGAGGTAGTTAAGTTGGTGACTAGTTTTTGAAATTGAAAATATGTTTAGCAATCTATGTTTTAGATTACTAAAAAGGAAATTATCTAACGTAATGATCAAAACTATAACAATTTTGACATTGAGTAGTTTACACGTTAGATTTGTAATTTAGAGAAGAAGCTAGACCTAAAAATTATCCAAAAGCTAGTGGATTTCCTTGCCTATCATCACCTCTTTCCTTTCCACCTTTTCTATGACTTGAACGTTTGGAGAGAGGAGCATAATTATTTTGAGTTGCAAGATACGTTGTTGGTTGAACTATTGTTTAGGGTCAAATTAATTGAGTTTTAATGGCTAATTTGTTGAATTATGACCCCTAATTTAATACTTAAATGTTAAATTTATGTATTATTATGTTTAATTTGAAGGATGGAGCTTAAATATGGAGATTAGAGAAAAAAAATTGGAAGAAAACATCTTATTTCAGACCATTAACGGCACCCTCCTAGGGTCACATTGATAGATGAGCAGGGTGTTGTTAATGAGTTCAGCATACGTCTAATAATGGCGGTCTACAGCCCACCGTTATGCGTCAACTGCTCACCGTTAAATGACGATCAACGAAATTCTTGACCTGAATCTTCAAATTTTACAGCTGTCATCTTCCTTAACTTGCAATTAAACCTCCCCTATATAAAGGAGCCTCTCCCAGATGTCTAGACATCAGTTTTTATGATAAAAAACGTTTTAGTTTAGATAGTTTTCATATTAAGGAGTTTTTAGGATGTTTTTCTTTTCAATCTTTTGTAATTTAAATTTTCTGGTTGTTTAAGGATTCTAGTAGTTGTAATCACATTTTCCAGAGTTAGATAACCATATGGGGATGTGATTTAGTTCACTCTAAACTCTTAATTTCATTTATTATTGTTGTTATTTTAAATTAATCAAAGCATTATTATTTAAGTTAATTATTTTGTGATCTTTGATTAATTTATGTGCTCAATGTTAATGTTCAGTTTAGCTAAGTTGTTAAATGTGTTTATGGATGATTAATTGTGGTAGTTAATTGTTAATGCATGATTAGTGAGTTAATTTTTGTTTATTAAATACTTAATGCTCGTCCTGAACTACTCACTTAGGATATTGCCATCAGATAATCTAGGATCCGACAATTTCTAATTAGGTTATTAGAAAAATCAATAAACAACGTAGTTTAAATTAGTTAAATAATCAAAGACTTGGTTAATGATAAGGGTACTAATCTTGAATTAGGAAAATTTAGGATTAGACTTCCTAAGTTTTAAGCCTATTACCTTTAAGGCATAACCAAACCTCAGGATAGGACCAATAGAGATAAGCTAGTGTCTTAACCATAGCGTTGTCTTGATTTAGAGAAGAAACCCTAGATTAAACAATAGTGATCCATCAAAAATCCTCAACCACCAAAGCTTGACTGAGAAATTTAGGAAAAGCAACATGTGGCTCTTTTACAATTGATTGGAAGTTTTTTAGGCTTTTTAGATTAGCTTTTAGTTATATATTATATCATAAATCTGAGTGTGCTCTAGATAATTGTAATCCAATTGACCTGGTACTAACATCCTACAAACTTCCTAGTAGAATTGATACTCGGAGTCTTAAAAACACTCATCTATATCACTTGTTTCTACTAGTGCACTTGTCGAAGTGTTGTTCTTAAATTAATAGTTATTTTGTGAGTTAAAAGATAAATTAATTTAAGCTAATTTGGTATAAGGTCGAATGTCATTAAGTTTTTAGCGCCATTGCCAGAGAATTGTAATTGTAATATTAGGAATATATTGGTGTCAGTTACTCTAGAGCTTTGTTTTTTTGTATTGTTTTCTGTGTTTATTTGGTGTTTAGATTATCAATTTCTTTCTTTATTTTGTTTTATTTTCATCTTTGTTTGTATAGAGAGCGGTCTTTTGGTGATTTCCTTTAGTTATTCAAATGATGTGGAGGTAACAAGACCATTGGCAAGATCGTCAATGGTATGTGTCTAAAGTTAAGTGGGGTGGTGACTAGATAAATCATTTTAAGCACATTGAAACCTATACCCTTGAATATAAGGAATACCCTAATTACTCTTGGCTTAATCCTTCTTGTTTTGAGCAACCTTTACCTTTTCCTAGTCAATAGTATCCTAAGTGTGTAGATGAGTGCACCTCTAGTTGGATGGATCACCATGAATATTCATAGCTTAATAATGCTGCATTCCTTTCACATTTAGAAAATCTGACGTAGCCTTAGCATGATAAAAAAAAACCATGGGAGAAATTTTAGAATCAATTAAGGGAATTGATCATGAAAAGTCAATTGAGCTAGTAAGTGAAAGTGGTGAGTCTGCACCAACTTTAAGTGACATAATTTTTTAAACTGTTAAGTGTGAGCATCAATTCTGGGTCGCTAAAAATAAGATAGATGAAGAGTTCGAGGTAGCATTAGAGAGCTTTGACTTCATAGCTATTTCAACTTTTAATTCATGAGTGAGAGATGTTTACTTAAAAAATTTTCCATAATGATTTGACAAGGGTAAGACTTATAAATTTAGGACCATATTGAATGGTATAGGAAACTTTCCACAATTGGTTTGTCATTATTCAAAGGATGAGGAAGAGAAGTTAGGTGTTGGACTTAGGCTAAGATTGAAAATACTCTAACATTAAAGTCCAACTAAAAGACCTTAAAGAAGCGCTTGTTAGGAGGCAACCTAACCGTAGAAGTAGGATTTCATGCACTTTCAATAAAATGGTGTGCTTTTAGCACGTTATTAGTGTGTTTTGTTTCTCATTTTTGTGTGTTTTATTCTGTTTCTAATGCTTTAATGTTTCTTTCTTGATTTTCAAGTGGCTGCAATTCACATCAACTGAGAGCTTTCTCAATTACAACTTTATCCAGGTGTATTTTTTTTCCTTTCTCTCACATTTATTCTTTATTTATGATTTATGAACATTAGGGAAAATGTTCAATTTAAGTGTGGGGGTAAGATATGTTAGTTAAGCACACTTGAGTATTTATTGTCTTATCGCATATCAATTTATTAATTTTCTTTTAATAGTGTATAATTTATGGAAATTTTTTATTTTGATGCTTATTATAATCCATGTTTTATTTGAATTTAATTATTTTGATAATTTGAAATGTTATATGATTAATTGTAACTTTTAATGACTAAGTGCTTTTAACTTATTTCATAATTTGGGTAATGGATGCCTGATGATTAGAATGATATTTCATATATAAAATGCAACTTAGTGAGTAATTTTGTTACTTCCTTTTAAACACTTATATCATTCGAATAAATAAATAAATACATAAGATAGTTAATTACATAAGTGGGCAAAATTCACTCCGATGAATTCTAACCTTATAAAAAGAAAGAGAGAGAGAGAGAGAGAGAGAGAGAGAGAGAAAGAAAAATAAAAAACAGAAAAAAAATATTTTTAGAGTATTGACAAGGTTAAAGTTATGAGTTGTATTTTTAGCTCGTTGATTTGATGTGATTCATTTGAGTAACCGAGAGTTGTTCACGACAAAATGTTCACCTTCACATCAAAAAATTGAGTTACTTCTCAACCAAGTTGCTGATATATTTAATTAATTAGTTAATTAAATAAATTATTAAATAAAGAATGTGAAAGTGTTTAGAAAGTTAATGAATTAGACTCATTATATTTAAATTTTTACATGTGAAATTAACTTTTGTGATTTAAGTTGAAGGTTTAAAAAGAATGAAATTATTTAAATGCATTTGTAAATTGATATGATTAATTGATTATATAAAATTTTGATAAGTCAATATTTTTGAAAGATTTAGAAGACATTGTCAATAATTATGTTGTTGATCTTGAATTAATTTTCCTATAATTATATACTAATTTAAGAAATTTGAATTATTACTTGGCTTCAAGACAATCAAAACTTAAGTGTGGGAGAATTTTTAGGGGTCAAATTGATTGATTTTTAATAGCTAAATTTTTAATTATGACCTATAATTTCATACTTAAATATTAAATTTATGTATTATTATGTTTAATTTGTAGGATGGAACTTGAAGATGGAGATTAGAGAAAAAATTGGAAGAAAATGCCTTATTAAAGACCATCAACAACACCCTCCCAAGGTCACGTTGATAGATGGGCAGGGTGTTCTCGATGAGTTCAGCATACGTCTAACAACAACGATCTATAGCCAACCATTATGCATCAGCAGCCTGCCGTTGAATGACTACAGAAAAAATTCTTGACTTGAATCTTCAAATTTTGTGGCTGTCGTCTTCCTCCACTTACAACTAAACCTCCCCTATATAATCGGGCCTCTCCCAGATGTGTAAGCATTAGTTTTTAAGATCAAAAAATGTTTTAGTTTAGATAGTTTTCAAATTAAGTAGTATTTGGGTTGTTTTTCTTTTCAATCTTTTATAATTTGAATTTTCTGGTTGTTTGAGGATTTCAACAGTTGTAATCACATTATTCAAAGTTAGATATCCATCTGAGGATGTGATTTGGTTCATTCTAAACTCTTAATTTCGTATATTATTATTTTTATTTTTAATTAATCAAAGCATTATTGTTTAAGTTAATTATTTTGTAATCTTTGATTAATTTATATGTTTAATGTTAATGTTTAGTTTAACTAAGTTGTTAAATATGTTTATGGATGATTAATTATGGTAGTTAATTATTAATGCATGAGTAGTGAGTTAATCTTTGTTTATTGAACACTTAATGCTTGTCTTGAACTGATGACTTAAGATATTGCAATCAAATAATATAGGATGTGACAATCTATAATTAGGTTATTAGCAAAATCAATAAGCAACATGGTTTAAATTAGTAAAATAAACTAAAGACTTGGTTAATCATGAGGCTTTCTAATCGTGAATTAGGGAAATTTAGGATTAAACTTCACAAACTTTAAGTCTATTACCTAAGTTTGAGGCATAACCAAACCTCATAATAGGACCAACAGAGATAAGCTAATGTCTTAACCATAGATTTGTCTTGATTTAAAGAAGAAACCCTAGATTAAAAAACAGTGATCCATAAAAAATCATCAACCATCAAAACTTGACTGAATAATTTAGGAAAAGTAACCTATGAATCTTTTACATTTGATTGGAAGTTTTCTAGGCCTTTTAGATTAGCTTTCAGTTCTTTATTAAATCATAAAGCTGAGTGTGCTCTAGTTAATTGTAATCCGATTGATCTGGTACTTACATCCTATAAATTTTCTAGTGGGATCAATATTCGGAGTCTTAAAAACACTCCTCGATATTACTTGTTACGACCAGTGCACTTTCTAAAGTGTTGGTCTTAAATTAATGGTTATTGTGTGTATTAAAAGATATATCTATTTTAGCTAATTTGGTATAAGGTTGACCACAATCAACTATCTCTTTCAAATTATTTTTAGTAGCTATATCTTCTTCTTCACTAAGAAGCAGTCCAATGAGATCATTAATGGATACATCATCACATCAATGTCACTGTGTGCAAATAAAAGGAGCATACAAGGTTCACATTACATTGACTGTAACTTGAATCAAATCATATTCACCAATCGAGCATCCCAAGGTAAATAACTAATAAAACATGGTTTTTGTGCATTTAGTATACTAGGAGGTAGCTTTAGAAGCTTCCTTTTATAATCTAAAAATTTGAGAATTAATGGTATGAGCCTAAGCATAAGCGTTGACTAATTTTTGCCAAGTTAAGCATGGATTTCTCACACCTATAATCCGTGGAACAAAATTTTCAAATATGGATCAAATGATCCAACTTAACACTAACTGATCCTTCTTAAACAACTTATGTTGAAAGTGATACTCACTATAAGATGTTCATTGTGGGACTAAAATTATTTTAGTTTGTTATAAAACATGAAAAACTCATATGGATAAGGATATAGTTTGACAAGAAGAAAAAATTGAAAACTATAATGAAGGTATAAATGGCTCTAATAGTTCATATATATTGTAAAATTTCTGACCTTAATAAAGGTACATATATATAGTAAAACATATGACCTTAATGAAGGTACAGTGCAATTCATGATAGCTCATGATAATGATAATCATGATACACCTTTATAATTAGAAGATACATCTCTATAATTAGAAGATTATGCTAACTAAGTTGTTATCTATAATGATTTCCTTATTAGTTATTGAGTGTCTTGAGGTAAGCTTTGTAAAGAGATTTAAAGAATGTGAGAGTTTTTTATGTAAAAATCTTTGTAAGGTATACAAGAGATATTTGGATGTATAATATATATTATAAATAACTTAAAGCTAGTATATAGTCCATTCCCATCATCCATTAACGAAGAGGTTCATGGTGGATTAAATATCTAAGAGTGGAGATTAGGTGTAAGCCTTTAAAGTTACTGAACCATTGTAAGCCTTGGTGTCATACTTTAGATATTTATTTTATTACTTATTTCTTTATTGAATGTTCACACTCTAGATTAATTACTTAATTTATAATCTTCATGCACATATCTATATATTCTCTTTTCCTTGTCTTTAGAGTCTCACGAATATAAAGTATGGGTATTCATTGAGTTTCCTACAAACGCTTGAAAATTCACAATAATCTAATGCAACACCTCTTAAATACATTTGATACAATAATTGCAATCAAATTAAATGACATAGAGCTTGAAAACAAAGTTCAAGAGTTCAATGGTGAACATCAATAGTGTCATCGATGTCCTCATTAAACCGTCATTGAACACCAATTGCCTCATGCACTCAGCCATGCCTATAGGATAAATTGTCCAAATTTCTAGACAAATATCAGGTTTCAAGCCATGCTCATGAGGAAGCTCGTGGTACTTCAATAGCCTTTATCAACAACATCATTAAAATCACCTAGAACTATCGTTAATAGTCGAGGGGTAGTTTACTCGATTTAGGAAGGTTATGTTTTAAGTGTTTTATTTTTATTTTTATTGTAAAATATGTTTATATCCTTATTATTAGGTTTCAGGGTTTATTACTCATATAATAAATCAACACAAATCATCTTTATATTACACAATAACCTTTTTTAGGGCCTATATTGAATCAAAATTTTATTTTTCTCTTAAGGTTCTTGTTTACCTTTTGAATTCATTGCAAATCTTAGATTAGGTTTACGTTTCTATGATTTTGTACTATATTATCATGTCTTTAAGCTACATCAACTAGTATCAAAGCCTTGAGAACCCAAGGATTGTTCTTCTGATGATAGCCATCACTAATAACAATGTTCTTAGGTTACCCAAAGTTTGGAAAGCAATTAAAGAACAGGGGAAGTCAATTCACAATATGGAATGAAAAGTGGTGTTGATTTAGGACTAAATGCAAGTGTTGTTGTGAGGAGACACCACAATGATATTTTGGGAACTAGTTGCGAGGGAAGGTGGCCCTATAAGGCATCCTTATATTCAGAATCCTACATCATAAGATCAATAAAATAGTCCTAGTGATGAAGAAGAAGTCATCCAGCCAAGACATAGAGGAAACTATAAGTATAAGGTGAAGGTCTTTTAGCGAGGATATAGACATTAAAGGTTTTGAAGACTTATTAGTAGAGGTGGAGAGATTATTTGATCATACAGAGGTTCTAGAGGATAGGAAGGTGAAGTTGGCAACTTACTACCTAAAGAGAGGAGCTTCTGTATGGTGGGAGCAGATGAGGGAATCAAGGAGGAAAAAAGGTAGATGAGTTGATAATTAAAGGCCACATCTAACAGAGCATACTTCTGTGTATAGTGCCTACTTTATTTACACTAAATAAGGATGGTAGTTAGACAATATGTATGGACAACAAAGTAATCAATAAGATAACTATTGGCTATAGGTTTCCTATTTCAAGATTTGATGATATGTTAGATCAGTTGAGTGGAGTTTTTGTTTTCTTTAAGATTAGTCTTCAGAGTGGTTACCATCAAATAAGGATCAAGCTCAAAGATGAGTGGAAGATAGCAATTAAGACCAAGAATGTCTTATATGAGTGGCTGTTCATGCCCTTTAAACTATCTAATGCTTTTAGTACTTTCATACGCCTTATAAACCCAGTGTTATAACCTTTCATAAGCAAGGTTATAGTTTTCCAGTTTGATGATATCCTTATTTACAATGTATTTATTGCAAAGCATGTGGGACACTTAAGGTGTGTATTTTAGGTCTTAATGGAAAACCAACTATATTTCAATTTGAATAAGTGCTTATTCATGTTAGAGAGTGTGTCGTTCCTTGGGTATATATGGTAGGAAAAGATAGCATCTGATTGGATGAAGATAAGGTTAAGGCCCTTGGAGATTGTCTTACACTAAGAACCGGTGGAGATGTAAGGAGTTTCTATGGTTTTGCAACGTTTTGTAAGAGATCTATTAAGAATTTCAGTAGCATTATGGCTTTATTACAGATTGCTTAAAGAAAGGAAAGTTCAGGTAAAAGGCAAAGTAAGAACAAAACTTTGTCCTTATTAATAAGAAACTTTGTACAACACTAGTACTAGCTTGACTAGATTTCAATAAGATGTTTGGAGTTGAGTGTGATGCGAGTGGGATAGGAATCAGAGTGATATTATTTAAAAGAAGAGGCTATTAGAATACTTAAGTGAGAAACTAAGCGAGACAAGGAAAAAATAGCCTATCTATGATAAGGAGTTCTATACCATTGTAAGAGCTCTGAAGACATGGGAGAACCACTTGATTGGAAAGGAGTTTGTTCTTTTTCTTGACTACTAAGCATTGAAGTACTTAGGAAGTCAAAAGTAGTTGAGAACCAATATGCATCTAGGTGGTTAGCTTATATCGACAAGTTCCCCTATAAGCTTGTCTATAAAGTTGAAAAGAGCAATGTAGTGGTAGATGTGTTGAGTAAAAGAGTGGTCATAATGAAAATATTAACAATGGAGGTTGAAGCTTTGGAACGCTTAAAATTCTTATATGTGGATGATGAAAACTTTGAAAAAATATGGCAAGCCTATCAAGGAAGGAAGCCATATGAAGATTACTACATTAATGAAGGATTCTCTATGAAAGGTAATCAATTGTGCCTTCTATGAACATCACTAAGGGAGAAGCTAACTAGGGATTTTCATAGAGGACAACCAGTTAGGAACTTAGGTAGACACAAGACATTTAAGTAGGTATGTAACAGGTATTTCTGGTCTAAATTAAGGAGAGATGTCATTTCTATATTTTCTAAGTGACAAATTTATCAAGCATTTAAGGGTCATGCATCAAACACTATATTATACATACCATTTCCCATGCCTAATAACATTTGGGAAGATCTTTTTCATGGACTTGGTATTAAGTCCACCAAGGATGCAGAGGGGTATAGATTCTATTATTGTGGTGATTGAAAGATTCTATAAGATGGCACATTTCCTATCATGTAAGACAACTACAAACATAATAACCATTGTTAAACTATTTTTTTAAGAGGTTGCGAGGCTTCATAAGGTCTTAAGGTTAATTACCCCAAACCAAAACACTTAGTTTTTAAGTCATTTCTAAAGACTTTATAAGGCATATTTGATTCTTCCTTGAAGTATAACAATACAACTTGCTCACAGACTGATGAGCAAATTAAGGTGATGAGCAAAATGCTAAGTAACTTAGTGCAATGTATTTGTCATGAAAAATTGAAGAATTGGGATTTCATTATCATACAAGCTGAGTCTGCTTATAAAAATAGAGTTCATAGCTCAATTAGTTAAGATTTGTTCTTTATGGTATACACTAAGGTAGAAAATCATGTACTAGACCTTGTTCAATTACCTAAAAGTATTAATATCAATGTGAGTCTAGTAAGATTAGCCAAAGGAAAATAAGAAGTACATGTTGAAGGGAAGGAGTGACTTGAAAAAGCTAATGTTAAATATAAGGCTAGTATGGACCCATATAGGAGAAATCAAGTATTTGAGGAGAGCGATGAGATAATGGTGTTCTTAAATAATAATATAATAGCTGGAAATCACCACAAGTTAACTACAAGGAAGTACGGGTCATTCAAAATCGTAAAGAAAATTAATGATAAAGCTTATATCGTTTGATTACCTTCATGGATAGTCACATCAATCCAACCTTGAATGTTATGAATATTTTACTCTACCTACCGGAATTCAAGCTAGATTATCTAAAGAATAACTCGAGGTTGGTTTTTTTACAAGTCGAAGGGAGTAACATATAGCTTGAAAACAAAGCACAAGAGTTTTAAGAAGAACAACAACGATGCTATTAATGAGCACTTCAAACTGTTGCTAGAGGCTAGTTATCACACGCCCTGAGCCACCCTCATGAGATGAACCATGCGACCTTCTAAACAAATACGATGATTTAAGCCACGCCCGTGGGATTTCAATGGACTTTATAAATGGCACAATTGAAGTCATACAGAATTGCTGTTAATGGACAAGAGGTGGTTTACTTTGTTTAGGAAGTTTATGTTTGAACATTTTATTTTTATTTAGATTTAAAAAAACTATATATCCTTAGTATTAGTTTTTAGGGTTTATAACTCTTATAAATATTTTTATTCATAGAAGGCACCTAAGAGGGGGTGAATTAGGTGATTAAAATTTTCTATGATGAATTTCTAGGTTTACCCACAATTCTTAACACTTTTGTGACAAAAATTATGGAAAATAGGCAATATAATCTATTTAATAAAATAAGTTTAATATGAGTAATTTCATAGAAAAATTCAATTGAATAATAAAAAATAATATAAACACAATTTTTGGATAAAAATACAAATCAATTTAAATCCATCTTAAAAAATATAGGTGCATAAAAGTAAAGAGTATAAGGAAGAAAGACATAACCTATTTACATTTTCAGAGGGTCTACTTTCTCCTCTGTCTAGTCCCTAAAAAAATTTATGAAGATTTTCCAATATAATTAATAAGAAAAAAGTTAGACAATTCTTTTTCTAGGCATAAGGATAATCTTTTGAATTCTTTTTCAAAGCCTTAAGGATTACAATTTCCTTATAAATATTTTACCTCTCAAAAATACACTTTGAAAGATTCTCACTTAAGCTCAATTTAGTATATTTAGAGGCTAAAAAAAGGCACAATATGAATGCAAAAATTCAGGCATAAAAATTGCCTCAGAGCAATAAACACAAGGATAATCTTTTGAATTCTTTTTCAAAGCCTTAAGGATTACAATTTCCTTATAAATATTTTACCTCTTAAAAATACACTTTGAAAGATTCTCACTTAAGCTCAATTTAGTATATCTAGAGGCTAAAAAAAACTCAATATGAATGCAAAAATTCATGCATAAAAATTCCCTCAGAACAACTCAAACTCAAACTTCTCAAACAAAGCATTTCAATGTATAAATCACTTGATTGATTGAAAATAAAAAACTTGGATGATGAAAAATAACATAAAATAACCTATCTATAGGCCTAGGATATCAAACTATACATGTATGATTGTTTTCTAATGTTCTAATGAATTAAACATTTGATACCATTAAGAAATAGTCATTGTAGTGTGATTTTCACTCTTTAACAGCAGATTCTACATTTTATAGCGATGCCATTAATACCTATCATTGTAGTCTAACTTCAATGGTGGTGAATAATGACGCCATTATTCTCTTCTAGAACTACCATTAAAGTTCCTGAAACACATAAAAACTTACCAAAACAATTCCAAACCAATTAAAACCTATTCAAATGTTATAGACGCTTTCTAAACTCACATACACAATTAAAAACTTCTTTAAAACATTTTTAACACATCAAGAGGATTATTAACAATATTTCACATAAAATTCCTCTTAATTATGCATACTACAAGTATAGTTTAGTTCATGTAGATGTTATGAATAAATAAGCCTCATCAAAACACCAAAATGAATTAAGAGAGATTTACAATAAAAATTTCAAATCTTAACCCACATAAATACTATTTTGGTCTTCCAAAAAATTGAGCCTTAATCAATCATCTTCATGATATTTTACTTTGCTCCAAGACTCTATAAAAAATTTCTTTAATACTTCAACTTTAACACCTACCTTTCAATACCTTAAGCATACAAAATTATTGGTTCAAAGAGTGTTTTGTCATCATCAAAACAAGATGAATCTCCCTTGGTTCAACAAATACTCATCTTTGTATTCTAGAATAATCTTTTTATTATTTTTTTTTTGCCTATTTTGAATCAAATTTATACTTTTCTCTTAAGCTTTTCTTTTACCTTTTTATTTCTTTGCAAATCTTGGATTAGATTTATGTTTCTATAATTTTATACTAGAGTATTGAATTTTGACGTTGTGTCACTAAAGCTCTCAAGTTCTAAGTATCTATCTGAACAATGAAAAAAAGATTCTATCATACCTAATAAAAAAAAAGTAAGTATGAACTAATTATTTGATATCAATAATTATTTATATTAGAAATTAGTATGAATTTTTTCTTTTAGTTTGTGGATATCATATAAAAGGGACCTATTATCCCAAATAAAATGTCCAATTTTGATGGGATACGCAAGTTCTCACCTAAGTTAAATTTTGAATAAAAGTGCATTGTTCTAAGAGAGTGACAAAGAAAGACCCTCTAGGGATGTAGCTCCCCCCTCCTTCCTTGTTGTCTTTCTCTTCTTGTTCTTACTTCTTGTAGACCCTTACGGTTTTCATGTCTCCTATTTCTTCTAGTTTCTTCCTCCCCCTTTTCATTCTTTTTCCTGCTATAAATTCCTTATAAATCACCAGCCCTAAAGACCCTATTTTTCAGGCTACCCAAATTGAAAATCCTAATTCAAACCCTAGCCAAACCTTACCCTTACCTCCTCCAAATCTTAGCCTACCCACCTTGCTTCCTCTTAAACCATCAAAAAATTGACAATCCTATGTTCAATCCTACCTTAATCATCAAAATTTCATCAAAATCACAAATGTCCTCCCATTTATTTAAATTAAAATCCCAACCCACCTCGTTCGATAGTTTTAAACTAAAACCCTAATTTAGCTTCTTCTAATTAGTGTCCTCTTCCTTCCCCATTTCTAAAAACTGCCCCTCAACCAAAATTAGCCTTCCCCTAAACCATAACTATAACATTTTATCTCTAGATTCTATCCTCTCTGTCCCTCACACTTGGAAAGCTATTCTTGTTGAAATTTAGGAAGGTACCTTAGTCGAACAAACCCTTGCCTTTTACCTTCCTCGAGTTGAAGATGACCAAATCATCATCATTCTACCTCTAGATCCAGCAAAAAAGGGTACTACAAAGCATAACTACATCTAAGTAGGATTTTTCATTAGTAAACAGTCTAACTACCCAGTGGTTCACTTAATCCTCTTAAAATCCTAGAAGAGTTATGGCCTAGTGGAAATCCTGGTAACTAAGTCTAACTAGTTTTTATTTAAGTTTGATGCATACAAAAGCATGCATATGTCTTACAACAAGGCCCATAACACATATTGGGCAAGTCTTTATTCTTAAAAAGATGGAAACTAAATGCTAAATTATATGAGATAAAAAAAAAGTTTTAGCCTAGGTGTAATTTAAAAATATTCCACAAGAATATTTATCATTTATTAGCTGTTAAACATATTATAAGGTATTTTTGTGGTACATTGCATTTACAACTTTCGTATCTTAGAAATACATGTTTAGAATTGGTTGGTTATTCTAATGCTAACTATGAGAGAAGTTTAAAGCACATCTAGAGCATGTCATTTCTTAGGTACAACATTAGTTTCATTTTTTTTATACAAAACAAAATTTTGATGTATTGTCTACAGCAGAAGCTGAGTATGTAACTGTCGATAATTGTTGCACTTTAAGTTTTATGACTTCGAAAACAACTTAGAGATTATAGTTTAGGCCTTTATAAAATCTCTTTTAGGAGTGATAACACTAGTTCTATTTGTTTAAGAAAGAACTCCATTTAATATTCAAGGACAAAACATATAGAAAGTAGGTATCATTTCATTAGAGATCATGCTCAAAATAACGATATTAAACTTGAGTTTGTTGATACTATACATCAATTAGCTGAAATTTGTACCAAACCTATGTGTGATGATAGAGTTTTCATGATTAGGAGAGAGTTAGGCATGATCGATGGACATTCATTATGATATTTTTTCATTTTTTAATTGTTTAAATTTTTTAAGATTGTTTACATAATGTTTATGTTTAGTTAAACATTTGTGTTTTTTTTATATGTTTACATTTTTGTTTAATGATTCCAAAAAGGGGAAGAGATTTGTGACATTATGTTTCATTTAGGCAAAGTAAGCATTTTATTTTTCAAGTTCTTTAAATTTTCTTCAAACTTTGACTTATTGCATGAATTGAAGGGGAGTTATAATTTTTATCAAACTTAAGGGAGTTAGAGTTGCAATTGGTGATTTTATTGAATTTTGATTCTTTGTATGATTTTAATATATTTAGATGGAGTTTATCAAAATTTAACGCATGAGTATGATGATCATGTGGTATTTCATTTATTTTTATTTGTGTTTTATTTCCATAATATCACATGATTATTTCATCATCAAAAAAGGAGAGAATATTAACCTAAGAGAAGTTCCACGTTGCTTTGATGAAGGTAAAATGATTTTATTAATAATGTTTATTATGTTTAGCTATGTTGAAAGATAGTTTTATGAATGAAGTATGAGTAAAATCGCTTAAAGAGTTTTAGAAATTAATTGAAGTTTGTAAAGTTCATATGTGAAAACTCAAGTCATTGAAGAAGCAAATTAGCATTGATATAGTTTTATTTATGTAATTTTTATTATAAGTTTTGCTTCTTCTTCTTTTTTTTTTTGGTTATTTAAGAGACTCATTCATACAAATTTTCATATATCACTTAGAATATGCATATATTTATGTGTTTAATATATGAAATTTCTATAAATGACTAATTTTTTTAATGGCTAGTTTTTAAATGGCTATAATGGCTAGTTTTTACAATGGCTATAAATGGTTAATTTTTACAATACCTAGTTTTTACAATGGCTATAAATGGTTAGTTTTTACAATGCCTAGTTTTTACAATGGCTAATAAATTTGGTAAGTTTTTATAACGGCTATAAATCGTTATTAAGCCTTAATATGGGTATAAATATGTGTTTTTATATGCTTTTTAGCATGAAGAAGCATTGAAATCAATCTTACAAATTGTTTGAGATCTCTTGGGTATATTGTGAGTTTTGACTAGTATTTTTTTATGAGTAAAGTACTTTTGTGAGTAGTTGAGTTGCATTTTATGCACAAGTTTTTACATGAGCCTTATACACCTTAGTAAGTCAAGAGTGATAACTTTTGTAAGTGTTTTGTGTGATAAGGGTGTTTGTACGAAGAAAAAGAAAATTTTAAGTGTTTTTATGTAAAGGTTATTCTTTTTAAGTATATCTAGGTAAGAGTTATTCTTGTGCCATAAAAAAGTTAGTCGTGAGGTTATTCCTTAGCCTTAAAAAGAGAGTTATTAGCTTTGAAAAGAAAGAGTGAAAGGATATCGTTAAGCTTTAGAAAAGGATTGTAACACTAATGTGTATTTATTTTCTTACAGTGCAAGCCAACCTCAACGAGTTTTGATAGGGACTAGATGTAAGAGCAAGTGGATAGCTTCGAACTACGATAAATAGTTTGTGTCTCTCTTCCCTTTCTCCTTTACTTTATGTATTTATTTTCGATTTTTTAATATATTGTTATTATTTAATTTTTTAAATTAGAATTTTTTTAACTTCAGCATTTAGAATAAATTGGTAAAGTTAGATTGTATAACTTGAAGAAATTTTTAACCAGTTAATTCAACCCTTCTTAAATACCATATGAGGCTAACATATTGGTCAATTGAAGGCCTAAGTCAGATTGTAAGTTCCTCGAGTAGGCATCTATTAATGGATTCACCCATGGCGAGAATATCCAAAATGAATTATGTGAGGATTTGCATAAAATTCAATTCAAAGAAAGAATGGATTTAGTGTTGTCAGGTGGCTACCTATAGTGAAGAGGGAGAGATATCACTTAAAGAGATTCAAATCTCCTATGAGTGGAGACTGAAATTACCTCCTCATAATTAAAATGGAAGCCAACTAGACATAGATTTGCTACGGGTTCCACAAAAAGTTGCTGCAAGCAACCACAGGTCAATAAGAAAAGAACTAAACAAGCCACATAGTCAACTTAGCTGATAGCAATCAAGGGGAGGAGATGACCTTAGAGAGAAAGAAACTAAAGCAGCTAGCAGATCCCCAAGCTAGCCAAGAAATTCAGGCGATTCAAGAGGAACACTAAGACATTATCAAAGAAACTGCCTAAAAAGTCTCTAATAACCTTCAAACCCCCTCAACTTTTAGATTGGTTAAGATTGATAAAGATGTTGGACCCTCAAATCAAAACTTAGAAAGCCAATAAGAAATAAAATTTATAACTAAGAAGACTAGGAGATTTAAGAGGACATCAAAGAATTAATTGTCCATCTTATTATTTGGTTTTTTTTCCTTAATTTCATTAGTTTTCCAAAATATTATAGACTAAATAATAATAAAAAAGTATTTACATGTCAAAATTTTTCTTAAGGTTGCTAGTTTTTCATTTTTGTTTAATGGAGACTAGAATTAAATCCCCCATCTTCCTCGATAATGCCAGTTTATCCATTTTGAAGTTCATCCTTTAAATCATGTTTTCCCTCTCTTTGTTACTTGTGTTTATGGTTCAAATAACTAAAACTATAAGACAAAAATTTTTAAGGATTTGAGAAATATCTACTTTAATGTTTAAAAAAAACCTTTGCTAATGGTTGCGAATTTCAATTCCATCCTTTCCTCTCATAAAGCTACTACAATCAGCCTTAATACTCTTAATAGTATGAAGGATTTTCAAGACTATATTATAGATTGCTCCCTTTTTTTATTTAAATCTCAAGGGTCTGTTATTCACTTGTTCTAATAAACAAGAAGGAGATCTTTTCATTGCCAACAAACTAGGTAGAGCCTTAGTGAAATCTGATCGGATCTCTTCTTTCCAAAACTCTTATGCCTTAGTGGATGACCTTAACATTTCTAAGCACTTTTCTAGTCTTGGCAACAATTCTTCTCTTTAGAAAAGTAATCATTCTCTTTTTAAATTCTCTAACTTCTTACTTAATCTTTAAAATATTCTCTAAGTGGAAAAACAAGCTTGGTCTACCTCTATCAATGGTACTCCTATATATTATGTTGTTGCTAAATTAAAAGCTGTAAAAAGTGCTTTTAAAGTTTTCAACAAAAAGGAGATTAGTGACCTTAATACCAGAGTAGATTCCAACATAACTAATTTTAACAATATCCAGAACCTTATGAGCCATAATCTCAATGATCCTACCCTCTTTGAAAAGGAAGGAGAAGCCCTCAAATCTTATTTAAATCCTTAAAAGATCAAGAAAGTTTCTTTAAACAATCCTTTAGAATCAAATGGCTTAAATAGGGAGATAAAAATTCCAAGTTTTTTGATAAATCCATCATCTTCCTTAGGAATAAAAATAACATTCACTCTATTCTCGATGAAATAGGCCATATAATTTTCTCCTTATATGACATTTAGAATCCATTCCTTAGGTGCTTCCAGAATACCTAAGGCAAAAGGAAAGAGCCCACCCCTACTCTCCAGATTCTTAGGAGTCTCTTTCACCACAAAATTCCTGAAACTAGTCTTTCATCCCTTACCTTTCCTATTACTGCTTAAAAGGCTAAAGATGTTTTCAGCTCTTTCAATCCTAATAAAGCTCTTAGTATAAATGGTTTTAATATTTTTTTCTTTAAATGTATTTGACATACAGTAGGGAATGACATAACCAAAGTGATTCAAAATTTCTTTAGTTATAGAAAACTTTTTAAAGAGATTAACTCTACCTTCATTACCTTAATTCCAAAGTATGCCAACCTTACTTCAATTACAAGTTTTTGGCCTATATCCTATTACAACTTGATCTATAAAATCATTTATAAAATCTTAGCCAATATGATTAAAGATGTTCTGCCTTACATCATCAGTAACAACTAGTCTACTTTTGTTAAAGATAGAAGATATGTAATAAGATCTTATTTGTGTAAGAAAGTTTTAAAAATTATCACTTCAGTGATGGGCATAAAAGATTTAAGTTTTAAAATTTTAAATACCATTGGAAGTGTGCAAAACTCAAATTATCACACCTTCTCTTTGCTAATGTCTTTCTCCTGCTTTGCCAAGCTAATCCTCATTATATAAAAAAAAATTTCAAAGGTCTTAAGCTCTTCTCTACTCTCTCAGGCCTTGCAATAAATTTCTCTAAGAGTCAACTATTTTTGTCAAAGGATTCTAGTATTCTAGAGAAAGAGATTACAAACTTAACGAGTATTCATATTCACCTTGGCTAGCTCCCTATTAAATATCTAGGTGAGCCCTTCTTGTCTAACAAACTTTCTAAGAATGATTGCACACCTCTTTTGGAAAAAATGGAAGCAATAGTTAGTATGTGGACTAATAGATTCTTATCCTATATAAGTAGGCTCCAACTTGTTAACTTTATTCTTTATACCTTTTAATTCTACTGCTATTCTCATTTCTTACTTCCTTCTAAGGATCTTGAGGATAGACTTAGACACTTTCTCTGGTCATGTGTCTCAAATTCTAAACCCTTCTCTAAAGTTAAATGGGATGACTAATAGGGGTTCATTCCACATTGATTTTAATGATGTTTTGATGTTAATCCACCCCTATTTTGATGCTTAATTGTTTAATTTTTAAATTACACCTCAATTGAAGTGAAAATCAAGAAAAATATAAATATTAGAGCAAATATAGGAGTAAAATGATGGTATTAAGCAGACCTGCATTTAAGTCCCCAAGACTCGCGTTTAAGGCAATTTTGGGACCTAAATAGTGGGGGTAAAACCTCGTTATTTAGGCCCCTTTCAAGCACCATTTAAGTAGCAGTTGAGATATTTCCAATTGGATCTTCCACTTTATTGGCTGTTGCTTGTCCAAATTGCTTCCCACTTGCTCCAAACAAATATATGAAGCCAAAGAACTCATTTTTGCACAACTTTAACTTAGATTTAGGTAGAAATTTTAGATTTAGCTTAGGTTTTTCTTGTTTCTTTCTCTAGGTTAGGTTTTCTTTTTTGTTTTATTTTTCTAGATTTTTATTTGTTAATTTTGTGTTGTTTTTAAGAATTTCTAAAGTTTGTTAAGTTGATTAAAGGCTATCAATCACTTTTGAACATCATTTGGTGCCATCTAGACCCTTTAATCAATTGTTTCTCTCTATTTCTTTAAGTATATTACAAGAACATGATATTTACGGTTGAATCTTTCTATTCTATGTTATATACACGTGCTTAATCTGATTTCTTGGTAAGGACAAGTTCTTAAATAGATTGATTGAGTTCTTAACACATGTTGGATGATAATCTTTGTTGAATTTATGTTCTTAATGCTTATCTTGAATTAGCCATTTAAGATAAAGTTGTTAGATGATTAAGGATCCAATAAATATATTTTAATCAACGGAAAGAATTAGTAAACAACATGATTTTAATCAATAGATAAAAAACTTTAATTAATCATGAGGGTATTAGTCTTAGAATATTGTTTTTAGGATTATAACTTCTTGAACTTTAAACCTAATGCCTAAAATTGATGAATGACCAAAATTCAATTTAAGACAATTAGAAATAAGACATTGAATTAACTATAGCAATGTCTTGATTTATTGAAGAATCTAGATTAGGCATGCTAACCTTTCCATAACTAAATTAAGTCATTTAAAGCCCGAGTCTTAACTAATCAATCAATTAGGTGATTCTTAAGACAATTTAGAATCCAATACATATTTTGGAAGCTTTTAAGTTAAATTTGTAATTCTAATCCTTTTAATTTAGCAATCTTGAGTTCTCTAGATAATTGTGATCTGAGTGACATAGTAGTCATTAAACTTTCCCTATACGTTTGACATTTTGAAGTCATAAAAATCCTTTACTTTATTATTTTTTCATTAGTATACTTACCGTAATTGTTGGTTTTGAAACTAATTTAAGAAATTGTAATTTAATTGTTTAATTTGATAATTACTTGAGATAATTTAGACTCAACTAACCAATAATATTGACTTATGTAGACCTAAATAAGAAGTAGGGTTAGCCATTAAACACATTAAAACCTTGAATAAAGTTTTGTTAAAGAAAAGAGTCTAGATTTTATTTAATGATCTTAAGGCTTTATAAATGACATTAGTTCATATTGTAATCCTAAAAGGGAAAACTTTTGAAATGCTAAATTCAAAAATGCGAGTACTTAGAGTTAGAGAAAGATTTTGCAAGTGAGGGACATTATTCAAAACCAATTCAAAATAAAGATTGGGAATGCTCATCCAACTTTCTTATGGCAGGAAGGTGCCAATTTGAATGCGTCATTCAAAAATAGAAACGGAACGGTAATACAAAGTTTCGTTTTGTTATTAAATACTGACTGTTTCAGCTAGTACCAATTGGTAATTAATCTTTGGTAGGGTACTAGAGATCGAAATTTAATTTTAAAAATTTACAAATAAAGTTTAAAAATTAAAAGTGAAAAACTAAAATAATAATAAACCCCGTCCCCTCCGGACAGTCTGCTTACTATTGCCTACCTCCTATATCTTTGTTATCACTGCTCACCTCTGTCTTCATGGTCGTCAGCAATGCCTCTGGCTTCTCCTTGTCTCTTGAACAATGACTCTTTACCTCCACTATCCTATCTCTAATAGACTCTCTACTCTCTAGAGAAATCCAAATCCACTGCTTAAGTTGCTCCTCCCTCGTGCCACCAACTTTGTTTGATAGTTTTAACCATCCTGAAAGTATACAAATCATAAATTATAGTATAATTGATATCAATCCCATGAGGATGAATCTAGATACCTAACAATCTGAATTGCACTTGTTTAAGGCAAAATAAAATTATTGAAACTGAACATTAAACTTAAACTAACAAAACTTGAATGAATTTAATCATAGAAAGAAACAAACAACAAATATACTCAATACGGGAGACCTAGGGGTTCTTCTATCCTTGTTTATCTTCCCTTTACCTTATTGATTTAATTTTATTTGACCTAAGATTTCCTAAAATTTCATTATCCTCTCTCAAGGTGTAACTAACTGTCTCTAATTGAAATAAGATGGAATTAATCTTACAATCTCTCAATCTACAAGACCTTTCCTAAATATTCAACTAGATGTGAAGCAATCCTATAGGTAA
>JAOXYD010000007.1:3091984-3104251 GCA_028565735.1 Pinacopodium congolense
TGTTTATGGGTTTTAAGTGTTTAGTGATGATATTAAGCATGAATTAGACCTTATTTGTGTAGGTATTTAATGCGTTTCTATTTGGAATTGAATGGACCAATAAAGATAAGTCAGTGTCATAACCATAGCGCTGCCTTGAGTTAGAGAAGACCCTAGATTAAGTACCACTGATCCATCAATTAAATCATCAACTACCAAAGCTTAACTGAGTAATTTAGGAAAAGCAACCTATGACTCTGTTACAATAGATTGGAATTTTTCTAGGATTTTAATATTAGATTTTATTTATTTATTTCTTAAATCATAAAGCTGAGTGTTCTCTAGATAATTGTAATCCGATTGACCTACTACTTACATCTTATAAACTTCTTCATGGGATCGGTACCAAGAGTCTTAAATATAGCTAAGATCCAATTCTCATCATTTAAAGCCTCTTCTATATTCCTAGGTTCAATCTTTGAGAGAAAGGCAATATAAGACAGATTAAATTTTGATCGAGTGGTTACCCCTTAGTGGATATCACCTATAATTTGTTCGGCAGGATTATCCTTATTGTACCTCCAATCTCTTGGTAGCTCTTCATCTCCTCCTTCTCTACTTGGTTCAATAATTTGGGATGTTTGTCCATTATCTTCAAATGAAATATGTTTAAATCCCTTGAATACGTCTGTATCATTATTCTCAAGTACTTTATTTCTTTAGAATGGGTTAGTTTCATAAAAAAATATCATGCATAGACTCCTTAACAACATGAGATTTCTTGTTATAAACTCTATATGCTTTACTCGTTAAAGAATATCCTAAGAAAATAGCTTCATAAGTTTTAGAATGAAATTTTCCTAAACTATCTCCAGTGTTCAAGATATGACAATTGCAACTAGAAACTTTGAAGTGACTAATTTTTGGCTTCTTACCTTTCAAAAGTTCATAAGGAGTTTTATCTAACTTATGTCTGATATTCACCCTATTATTGACATGACATGTACATGTAATGGCTTTGACCTAAAAATACTTTGGAAATTCATACTCATTTATCATACTTCGTACCATTTCATGTAAAGATCTATTCCTTTCTACTACACTATTTTGTTGAGGTGTCCTAGGTGCAACAAAATTATGTGTAGTTCTATGATTATCATGAAAACATTCAAAGATATCATTTTCGAATTCTCTACCATGAACTAGTTATGTTAACTAGTCATGTTAAATGTTAATTGGTAAGGGTATTTAAATACATATTATCTAGTTAATTATGAAATAAAAATGATGATTTTAACCCATCGATCAATCGAACCTATCCATTCGATCGATCGATGTTAACATTCGATTGATCGATCCTTTGAGGACGATGAAACTGACAAATGTATAAATAGTAAATTTTAAAATAATCAATTTAAAAATAGAAACATTTAACAAATGTATAAACAGTAAACTTTAAAATAAACAATTGAGAATAAAAAACAACAAAATTTATCTAGTTTTTGGAATCTAAATAGTTTTAGTCTTATAAATGTTGTTATTTTTATAACCATTTGAAAAATTATTTTGTCAGTCAAAACAAAAATAAGAAACATGTCCATGATAACCATAATATATGCAAAATAATGGAGTGTATGTTCTATTTACATTCCTATGCTCATTTTTATATCTTAGATCTGTATAAAAATTTTGTTGAAAATTTTTTCTAGAAAGCATGAAGGCCTTTTTATCATTAAATAGATGTTGGGGGAGATTTTCTGGGTTTTAAAGTGTATTTGAATGCATGATGCTTAGGTTATGGTTTACTGTGTGCATTCTAAGCATTCCTAGGAATATATTTATCTTCTAAGTTCTTTACTTTTACAAAAATAGTCTTACTAATAACGCCCCTTTTTCATTATTAGACCCAAAAATAGTCTTACAAAAATAGTCTTACTAATAACGCCCCTTTTTCATTATTAGACCCCAAACCATGTTTATCATTTCCAAACTTTTGAAGACTTAATAGATTATCTAGTTTTTTTTCCTTTGTTTAATTTTTCTAGTGATTCTTAAAGGGATTCAATTTCTTTCTTTAGAGACCTATTTTCATTTGCTAGCTTATCATTGTCTTTATTAATTATCATCATATCTTTTCGAAGGTCACTATTTTATGGTTTGCATGCATCCAACTCTTTTATATGTTTTAAAACTTCATCACGTGTATAAAAAAAATTCATTTTCACTAAGAGAAGGACATAACTCATTGTGTGCCATAAAACTCATGTTAGCCACTTTTTCTTCTTCATAATTGCTCGATTTGGACCATAATTCTTTTAATGCTTTCGTTTTTTTTAAATCCTTCTTTTCTTTCCTCCACATCTTCTTTTCCTTCTTCTCGACTTTTCCTTCTTCTTCTTGTAGGTGCGAGCATTGCAATCTCAAATGTCCCTTTTCACCACACTCAAAACATGGTGTGTTAGATAATTTAAACATTGAATAAGATGTACCTTTTGGCGTGTTGAGGTATTTGACATGAATTTGTTTAGCCTTCTTGTAATGAATGTGAGCTTCTCATTCTCACTTCCAACCAACAATTCTTCATTTTTCTCTCCTCACTTTTGCTTACTTTGAATGTCATATTTTTCTTCCTTGTTGCCTCTTATTCCTCTTGAATGTTTTTCATATTCATCTCTTATGTTAAAAGTGATTCAATGAGCCCGTCAAGAGGGAGTGCACTAAGGTCCTTTACTTCGTGTATCGTCGTCACCTTTATCTCCCATGTCTTTAGTAAGGACATTAGAATTTTTCTACACAACTCATCACTAGAGTAGATCTTACATAGATCTTTTAGTGTACTAATAATATTATTAAAATGAGCATACATTAAAGAAATAGTCTCATCATGCATCATACAAAAAGTTCATAATCATGAGTAAACATGCATATTTTGGTCTCCTTCACTTGATTTGTACCTTCATGGGTAATCTCAAGGGTGTGCCAAATATCATATGTAGTTTCACACATGGCAATCCTATTGTATTCTTCCATACTTAAGGAACAATATAAAACATGTATAGCCTTATTATTTAAGGATATTAACCTCCTTTCATCTAGGTTCCATTCATTTGCTTTCTTTAAAAATAAATTATTTCTTACAAGTTTGGTAGGCATTACATAAGGTTGAGTTACCATAATCCATAAATCTATATTTTCTCCCATAAGATAGCATCTCATCCTATTTTTTCAATAAATGTAATTATTGCCATCAAAGTATGGTGTTCTATGTGGATTATGGCTATCTAGATTATGGGAAGAACCTACAGTGTTCATGAAGTGTGCCATTTGTCCTTTCCTCACAAATTGGTTAGAATTTACTCCAAATGTGAAACCTAGGCCCTAATACCAATTTTTGGCCTTAATTGACACCTAAGAGGGGGGTGAATTACGTTATATTAAAATCTTAAGATAACTCACAAAAATAAAACTAAAAGTAAATTTTGTGAAAGCTAAATAAAAACAATTATGAAAAAAATAATATTAAGATCACTTGAGATTACTAAAAATATAACAGGAAATACAAACTTGAAAAAAGTAATAACTTGCAACTCCTTTTTGGGTCAAGGATAACCAACTAGTCTTTTTTAGAGCTCAAGAATAACCTTTAGGCAAGTTCTTTTTATAGGTTAAAAAATAACCTTAAAATAACAAAGTAATTTCTCACTTGTAGAGAGAACACAAATCTCAGACAAACTTGATAAATAAACAATCTTAAGCACGTATATACCTTAAACTCTCAAGACACTTGATCAAACTTGTTAAGCTCATATTCTATGTAATAATGTTGTATATTTCTCCTCGCTTTCCCCGTCTATTTATACTCACAAATAAGACTTATAGCCATTGGAGCATTAATCAACCCCTTTGGACCGTTGCCTACTATATGTGTCCCTTGTATATCTTTTCTATCCGTTGGACAAATCTTCTATCTATTATGTAATGTGACCGTTACACTTTATTCAATCAACCAATAGGCTATGTTAGGTCGACCAAACTTCTAAACTTGTTCATTACATTAACCGATAGCCAACGTTCAGTCAACCTATCTTCCTTCGATCGACCATTCTTTATTCAGTCAGTCGATCTCTCCAAGACATTCATTCGGTGAACTGCTCCACACCGTTCGATCGACTAATCCTTCTTCAGTCAGATAATGCTTCATTCAGTGCTATTGTTCGATTGACCAATCATATGTATTCGGTCGACTGACCTTTGGCCTTCAATAACATTAATACTCAAATGGTTACATAAGCCTCTTCTTCTTCAATATACCTATCTTTAAACAAACTTTAAACAAAAAAATTAGTACAAAGGGGTGTTTTGTCATCATCAAAATCAGGTGGAACCTCCCTTGATTCAACAATTTGTACCTATTTTTACTCTACTCTTTAATTTTTCAAGTTTTTTATTATTCCATATAATTTATTTAATTGGTTGATAAGCTTCCACATATTTATTTAAATGGATTGTGAAATTAGGCACAATTAACTTAGAAAACTATAAGGAACTTAATGAGCACCCCATAGTTGCCAATTAGGATCAATATAAAGTGATGTTAGTTATCTAAAATATCTTTCTTTGAAGCAGGCTATTGAAAAAGATCAATAAAACATTTATATATCCAATACCTAAGTTTTTAAATGCTTTCAAGATCAAATATTTAAGACCCATATCATGTTTTAATATTATGGACATGACCATTTCCAATATTTTATCTATGAGAACAAAGAAGGTTTTAAACCATAATAAGTGCATATTAAGTTATATTCATAAAAGGAAGGAATATAGGAGATAACATCCTATTTACCTTAGAATTGTTTAAAAATTGTAGCATGACAACAACAAGGAAATTGTGCACTCAAAATTGATTTCTTTAAGACCATTAATTGAGCTAATTGGTTATTCTGAATAGACTTTCTAGTAAGACTTGATTTTCTAATAATTTTTATCAAGTGAGTAGTGGAATGAATTTCTTCCACTTCCTCAAGTGTATTTACTAATGATGATCCTTTTATGTACTTCTAAGGAAATAAAGGTTTAAGAAAAGGATATCCCCTATCTCCTTATTCAATTTACGCATTAAAGTGTTATTTTTTAATGATTATAAGAACATCAAATATCATAACAATTGTAATAGACTTCCATTTCAATTTTGGTTTTTATAGATGATGTTTTTCCTCTTGATGGGGCTAAATATATGAATCCATTTTCATCTTTAGCTCCTTAACAAGTTTGGAGGTCAATTTGGAAAAAAATAAATAAATAAAGCTACCAAATTTTTTTAACTTCAGCCATAGATGTAGATGCTAATCTTGCTACTCAAACTAGCATGAAGATTCTATCATTGTGAATTAAATATTTAGGCCTTCCATTATCTCTTTAAAGCTAGTTTTAAAGGATTGTATATAATTCCAACTTAGAATATATGATGAGATAAGTTGTTAGTGTAATAAATCTTTCTCATTTTCTAAAATAACTCAAGTGAACAGATCTATTTGCAATATCTTACATATTTGTTAGACCTCTTCCCTAATCTTGCCTAAGAAGATAATCAAAACAGTTTAGAAACTTATGAAAAACTTCTTATAGTTTTGATATGCCACTAATAAAGCCATCAAAAAAATTAAATGGCTAGATATCTAAAAATTTATTAAAGATGGAGGATTAGCAACTAACATAACTATGTCAACCAAGAAAATTAGCTTACCAAAAAGGACTTAAAGAATTTCCACTAATAAGAAATCCCTATAGTTAAAGCAGGTTCATACATACTTCCTAAAATATAGGAGCTTATGGCAAGTTTATACCTAGTCCAACAACTTTTGGATACTTCATCAGATGTTGAGATTAAGAGCTACATTTAATTCTATCAACGTTGACAGGATTGGTAATTCATTTAACCCATTACTTTGGTTTGATGATCGTTCTAAAATTGCACATCTTCACTTATATTGCATCTCCTTAGGCTATGACTCATTGATAATGGTAATGGTCTACCTAAGTTTTAAATAAAATTTTGACCAAGAATCACGTTTATTAAATCATAACTCACGAAGAATGTGAGTGTACCTATCACTAATGTAATATAGTTTAGAAAATCTAGGTGTTGATCCACAAGGATTGCTAATAGTGATGTATTCTTATCTAAATTAGCTAACATTTAATTAGCTGACATTTAAAAATGGTAGTTTGAATGATAGTTAATGAAAATAATAACTAAACAAATAAAATAAATGCCTTGGATACTTTCAAAGAGTAACAATTAAAGATGAAGTTATGATTCAAGTAATTACTCCCTTTAGGATGCATATGTATCCATTATATTCTTGTCTTACATCAAATTCTCTGATTTATTAGGCCATAGACTCACAAATTTAAATTGCACTCTCTCTATCCCAATCTAAAGATTGAATGCATTACTTGGTTTTATAGAATATATTAGTTCGGTTAAGCTTACACCTAACTCGAATATCTTATGTAAGCCTATCTATAGATTCTTATGTAAGATACTTTGTTAATGGAGTGATATAATGCATACAATTGATCTTTCAATCTAATCATACAAAATCAAAGTATTGAAAACAATGATTACGTTTGCTAACAATTACATCAAAATGATAAGCATCCATAACAAATCTAATTGAAATTCTATAACTCAAGAGTTAATCCAAGATTAATAATAAATACTCCATATTAGAGTTTGTAAGAACCCAAATTCTAAGAGAATATTAGTTCCTATAAATTGAAATAATCATATAATTAAACATAAGAGAGAAGGAATTAAGAAAGCTCATGGTGAAGTTGTCTTCAATCCTTGAATTTTGGATACTTGATAAATGAAATTTTATCCTTGATCTTCAATTCCCTGTTTTTTGGATTCATTCTTCTCCTTCAAGTTCAATAAAAAATATTGGAAGAGCTTAAGACTTGTCTATTTTGAAGTGCTAGCTGCCTCCCCCTTCAATGAGGCTTGAAAGACCTAAAAACCCAAAAATTAGGTAAAGGGACGTGCTTTTTAAGGATCTCTAAAGCTAGGGTCCCAATTTGGCCAAATTTTGGGCTAACTCATGGGATTATCTGCCCAATCCCACGAGCTAAACCATGGGTGTGGGTCTACTTATGACCCTTAACTAGATTTTCTAGTCTTTGCCTTTCTTGGTCTTTTCACCACAACTTCTTCTCCACTTGTTCTTTGGTCATGAAATTTGATTTAAATCTAATATCTCATAAATGTCACTTGTATCAAAATTAATGCTTGTTTAAGCTTCCCTTGTTGTTCTCTTAATGCATCCTTCATGGATGGCTTGCTATATAGCCTTGAAATTTTGAGTGAAGCTTCCTCACATGACATCCTTGGATGCAAAATTAACAGCACACAAAACTGCTTAATTAATCTCCAAAATCTATCAAATTTGATAAAAGATGAAATTCAAATGGGTAATTGATAAGTGTGATTTTAGGTTATGTTTCTAGGTTGGTTTTAGGTGTTTTAAGTGTGTCTTTGTGTGTTTTAGTTTCAGTTTATTTGATCTTTTGCATCTTTGCATGATCTTTGAAGTTTTTAAGTGTTTCTTTGTTTTTTTTAGTGTTTAAGGGTGGATTTTGAGCTTATTTGAGGGATAGTTTGATGTACAATGTTGCTTGCTTTTGTAGGTAGTAGAATTTCAGATTGAGCTATTTTTCAGGTGACTTTGGTGGCTTTTTGGGAAAGATCTAGAGATCAGATGGCCATGCAAATTGGATCAAGATGTTAGGAGTCTCCAGTTCAAATTTCAAGTCAATCGGAGGTCCGGAGAAGAAGTTATGGCCAAAAGAGTGAAGGGTGGTCAGAGTTGCAGAGTAGAGGTCACGATCGTGACAGTACTGTTCATCCAGGCTCTATCACGATCGTGACCCAGTCACGATCGTGACAGCTGGTCTGATGCAGGAAGGATCAAACACGGGATTTTAAGTCTCTTGACCCTCCTTTTGACAAATTTAAGGGCTCAAAACCCTAGGAGTAACAATCATTAAGTAGCCAACATCCAAAAGAGGCGAAGTTGAGGATTTTGGTGGTTTCCAAAAGAAGAAAGAGGGGAGATCTTCCTTGGAAAGCATCAAGACAACACCCAAGTTTTCCAACCTTCTTGGAGTAAAGAGAAGACATTCAAGGCTCTACTTAGAATATTTTTTCTTCTTCTCTTTATTACTTGTTAGGTTGGAAAACATGAGTATTATTGGATTAGTTAGGATTATGAGTAGCTAAATATTTTGTAGGAGTTGTCCTTGAACTGTTTTGTAGAACTCTTGCTTTATGATTCAATGAATGAATGTTTCTGTTATGTATTGAGCTAAATCCCTGCAATAGACCGAGAGGGTGAGTAGGTTAACCTTGCAAAAGACCGAGAGAGTGAGTTAGGTGACAGTGTTGGGTAGTACAATGAGATTTGGCTCCTAATAGACCTATACATATTCATGTTTTTACAAGTAGTTGAAGAGAGATCTTGGTTATTCGTCAAAGATTACCTATAAGATTACTTAACATTTAGTTTAATGGCGAGGAGAGGTTAGTAAGGCTAGAGATAGCATAATCAATCCTCTTCTATTTAGCTAAGGATAGTTAATTGCACCTTGAGAGAGGGTAGTTAATCATTAGAAAGTCTTGGGTCAAACATAATTAGATCATTAGGAGAAGAGGGGGGAAAAACAGCGATAGAACAACTCCTAATTTTAAACCTTGGGTATCAAACTCCTGTGCTGTGTTTAATTTGGACTGTTAGCATTAGTTCATTTATTTTATTTTATTTTCTAGTTTATTAATTCTTGAAATAATTTTTTAAATAAAGAGAAACCTAAATTAAGTGGTGACTAACTCAATCCTTATGGGATCGATATCCATTCTAAACTACAAGTTACGACCTGTATACTTTCGGTTTTGAGCGTAAAACTCATAGTTTGTTTTGCGAACGAATTAGTTTTTGGCACCATTTCTGGGGATTGTTTAGCATCTTATTTAGTTTAGGTTGGTTTGATTTAAGAGTTTTTGATACTTTTCCTTGTGTATTTTCAGGTGTATGAACACAAGGAGTACTCAAAGATCGATTGAAATAAGTGAAGTAGAGTTACTGGATATCATAAGACACGAACAAGAACTCAGAAGAGCTAAGCACCAAGAAAACATACAACAAAATATGGCAGATGAAGGAGAGAAAGAAGGAGCTGAGAGAACTTTAATGGATTTCATGAGGCCAGGGTTCAGTCCTCAAGGAGTTTCCAGGCCTGCTATTCAAGCCAATAATTTTGAGATCAAGCCTGCACTCCTCAATATACTTCAGAGTAGTGTTCAGTTTTATGGGTGTTGTCACAGGAAGATCCCAACAAAGTCTTCAATAATCCCTCTTGGATAGGTTACTGATCTATCAACCAATTGTAATGAGACTGTTGTGGAATTAGGTTCCTCTAGTCCTAACTTATTGAAAATTGATAAGGGCATCAAATTACTGCTTACTCATAAATCTAGCAAAACTTTATCGATTTGTAAGCTATTAATTGTACAAGGGATGGTAAAGCTACACGGATCCTTGAGCTTTTAAGGTAACTTCTTCAGTAGGATAACAGAACACTCTTGATTAAGCTTAACTATCTAATATTCTTCTAATTTTTTCTTATTGGTTAAGATCCCCTTAAAAAACCTTTACATAAGAAGGCATTTGGCAATTGCTTCTGCGAATGGGATATTGATATGCAATTTCTTAAACATCTCTATAAATTTCCAAATTGCTTATCTAAGTGTGTGTTCTTCAATCTTTGAAGGTATGGTAACCTATGCTTGTACATTTGGATCAGAGAATACCCCAGGTGGCTCATCATCCTTCTTTTTCTTCTTTTCTTCTTCCTTAACTCTCTCTCTTCTGTCATATCCTTCTTTTTCTCTATTTTCATCACTCTCTACCATTACTTGCTTACCTTTCTCTTTTTCCTTCTTCCTTTCACTCTCAACCTCCTTTCCACTTCCTAAGATAATCACCTTTGCATGCTGTCTTGGATTGGCTTCAGTTGTTCTAGGAAGCTTACCAAGTCGCCTTTCTTATAAGAGTTGAGCAATTTGTCCAACTTGAGTCTTCAAGTTCTTGATTGATGCTTTATGATTTTGCATTCTAGACTCATTGAATTAGATATACTTAAGAATTGTCTTTTTAAAATTTGATGCTTCTCTTTGAGGTTGGTTGGCTCTAAAGCTAGGTAGAGGTGGTCTTTAAGGATTAGGTTGAGTTTGCTAAGGTGGTTGTAGGTAGTTTAGATTATTAATCCACGAAAAATTAGGATGGTTCCTCCAACCAGGATTATAAGTGTTCGAAAAAGGGTTTCCTCTTTGCCTATTGAAATTACTAACAAATTGAGCTTGTTCAAGTTCTCGGATAAAAGGACTTCCTTCTTGACACTCTAATGATGAATGGAAGGTACTAGCACAACTTTCACGTCCTTCTTGACTCTCTAATGATGAATGGAAGGACTTCCTTCTTAACTTATGAATGGTGGTTGTAGGTAGTTTTGATTATCAATTTTCTTGTTCAGTGCTTCCAGTTGAGCTACAAAAGCTACTGTATCATTGATTGCACGAACACCATGTAGTTTCCTTAGATGGCATTCAAAATTGTACTGAAAACTATTTCTAGCCATATCCTCAACTAGATTGTAGGCTTCAGTCGCAGACTTACGCATTAGATTGCCTCCAGCTGTAGCATCTATGGTGGTACGAGTTAACGATGTTAATCCAGTGTAAATGATATCAACTTGCTACCGTGTATTAAATCCATGACTTGGACACTTTGCAAGCATCTCCCTAAATGGTTCCCATGCTTCGTATAGATTCTCATTCTCATTCTCATATTGCATGAATGAACTAAATTCAATTTTTATTTTGCCTATCTTAGTAATGGAACCAGGTTTAAGCGTTGACAACTAGGCTATCACCTTATTTATAACAAACAAAGGGAAAATTCTAAGCCTAATTGTGTAATCAGAGACCCTATTGCTCTTAAAAAGATCACAAATGTCAAGAAAATTTTGAAGATGTTCATTAGGATCTTTTAAAGCTGAACCTATAAATTGGGAGGACCTAACCATTGAAATGATGCTATGTGGGATTTCAAAGTTATTTGCATTGACTCTGGGCAGCACAATGCTAGCCATAGGTCTTCCTCAATTCCCTAAAGCTAAGTCCATCATGGTTGGTTCCCTATTTTCTACTTGAGGTCCTACAACTACATGTTCCTCAGGATTCATTTCTATAGTTTCGAATTCCACGTCACTCGAGGTTCTTTGTCTAATGGATCGAACGGGGTTGCGCAAGCTTCTTTTGTCTTCTTCCTCAACGTGGCCTCGAGTTCTAGATCCAAGTCTACTGGTTCAGGATTGTGTCTCTGAGTATGCATACAAGTTTGAATAAAATACTAAATAAACAAAGAAAATAAACTAAGTAAAAAAGCAATAAAGCACACAAAGCAAAATAACGAGAAAATAATTACAAAAAATTTTATAATAATTATGAAATAATATTTTACAAGTCCTAAAGTAATTGACACAAAATTTTCTAATATTAAGGTCAAAACATCCCCGGTAACGGCTCCAAAAACTTGTTGCATCAGTTAGGTGACTTGAAAACTTTGGATGATTTTGAAACGATTTTACATTGAAAACTAATGAATAAAGGCAAGTGCACCTATCACAAAAGTAATAAAGTGGAGTAATTTTCAAACTCCAAATGTCTAACCCACGGGGAAAATGTTGCTTAATTACTAGGTAGATCATATTACAGTTATTTAGGAAAAATCTAGACAATTTGATCAAAAAGCTGAAAATGGCTTAAACTAGACTACCTTGACTTAAACACTTCAAAAATAATTTTTCATTGCTTCTGAAAAATTCTGAAAATTAACAAATTTGTAAATTAGCTATGGATTAGATGATTGATGACTTAATTAAGCTTTAAAACACATTTAAAGTCTGATTAAAGTCCTTCACAAAATCGAAACAAAACTATGGTAACACTTTGTCTTTTCTCCATTTAATCTTGTCTAAAGTTTAGTTATGTTTTAAAATAAACTAAATTTGCTTTAATTTCAAGAAGGTGAGTTATAGAAAATTAATTTCAGAACTCCAAATTTAAAAAAAAATCCAAGTTTAATTGTGTAAGGATTAATTCGTGTTGCTTATTGATTTTTCAAACAACTTAAGATGATTTCTCATGCTTAAACTATCTTAAACACT
>JAOXYD010000007.1:3113946-3126769 GCA_028565735.1 Pinacopodium congolense
AGCTAATGTGGCATTAATTTGTTTTTTTTTTTTCTGTTAGTGTTAGCTCTTTTAGCCTCTTCCGTCCTGGTCATTAAGACACACAAGACCAACTAAACCACACTGCAGAGGATATGTGAAACTTCTGTACATTTTGTCTCTGAGACGGACTATAATTTAATGGAATACTTGAGGAGATGCATAAAACTCACTCTCAATGAATAATGGTCTTAAATCTTCTTGACACATGAAATCCAAGGAAAATGAAACGAGATGACCCCTTATTGATTTCAGTCTTCCCATGGGATCTACCTCCTTTGCTTCTCCATCTTCATGAGTCTCCATCTTCTTCGGTGCAATTCCTAAATCAATGGTAGTGTGACCAAGTTTCTCCTTCCAATAGTGCATGCTTTGTCTGAGAGCAGATCTGCTTGGTGGCAACATAAAAGTATGCGTCTTAGAGAATGTCAAATGTAGAAGTAGGATAAAATCTTCTTGTTTCAACTCTACCTCGAGTGTATAAAGTCATTGGGAAGACAAGCGAAAACATCATGATAAATCCTTGTATTTTCCTGAGAGGTATTACAGCAGTACAGTTATTAGGTTTCCAGAAAGAAAGCATGCAAAACGAAATATAATATATCTTGTTTTTTGTTCAACACACTTTAGAGTGATGTGGATATATTCATCTGTCAGGAGGACAGCAGTAAGCAAGATTACTGTACGGTGGAAACACGATCACGAAACCTATAAGCAATTGATTTCCTGTAATGGATATAGCGACTTTCCAGTAACGATAACATGGTAAATGAATCTTGTCGACTGGATGCAAAGCATCTCCTTTCTCTCTTCCTTTCCCTTAAAAAGTATATTTTTTTAGTAGCGCATTGGGATAGTTTATTGATCCAAACTCTTCCGGAAGAAAGATCTATTTTTGATAGTAAAGGGTTATAAGGCACAAATAAGTTTAAAACATCAAGCCAATGGCAAATGACGAGACTATTTCCCAACATATTTTCTCATCCTCACCTTCGCAGTTGCTAACCATAAATCTTTATATGTTGTCTCCGTAACAGGATCTTTGATTCTATCAACCTGAATTTAAGTATTGTTAGTCAAATGATTGGAAACTTTACAAAATAAGGAATAGAAGCTTTGATATCTGGTTAACTCTTTCATAACCAAAGCACTATTACCAGTGTCTTTGATTAGACACCTCTTTCTGCATAAAAGATCAAGGAATTTATTCATATTGATCAACATGTTTTTTACAAACCTCTTCTGCTTTTAGACCAAGATGCTCTGACCACAATGCTTGTCGCAGGCTAAATGTAAATTTTCCAGCTTTCCAGGGTTCTCCGTTCATAGATGAGTCAATAAACTCCTTATCTTCAATAACTACCCCAATCTGGACCAAGATTTTAATTGATACCATGAAGCATGATGACTCGAATGAATACTTCATCTCCTAAAGATATCCTTACATGCATTTTAACTCACAATCTGATGCACCATGAAAAACCAAGGATCATAAAATGTATAGTAGTACCTCCGAATCTCTTGAACCAAGTAAACTTCTATCATTGACATTAGATGATCCAATTATGGCAACACGATCATCTATAAGCATAACCTTGCTATGCACATAAACCTGCAAAGTAAATCCCAAATTTCAGCCACTTGGAAAATAAATATCCAACGTATCATCAATGGAAATCAAACCAGTTAATATACTCCAATCTTGAAACAAGATAAGTACAAGATTGGAGGAAAAAAAATGATAAAAGAGGTCCAGGACTATGTTTAGCGTTCAGGACTAGGTTTCCTTGAGGCCGTTGTTTGTTCTTAACACTGCTTTTCTTTGGATCATAGGTTGAGGGCTAAGCAGATGCAAGAGGAGCTGGGGGGTTCTTAAAAGAGTTCACTGTCATTTGGAATACACTCTTACATCAGGTATTTTCTTTGGGGCATAGGTTGAGGGCTTGAGAAACCTGAACAGCAGGGGGACCATGTAAGAAGAGCTGAGAGATTTATATATGAGTTATACCGTGAGAAGACTATGGGGGATCTGGTCCAGATTAATCATGAAACAACTAATTATACGATCTCATTCATTATTTTCTTTTAGGCATGGAACACGTTCTGTGTGTAACTGGCTAAAACCGTTCATGATATGCTTGGTACCTGACTTGTTGCTACATGACCACCCTCAAAAAGCCTACCGTGTGTCCTCAGACCATAAAAAGAAATGTAGTCTTGTGTTTTGGGGCCAATCAATGCATTGAGATTATACAGTATCGAAGTCTTTTCTCTAGAAATGGTACGATACTGCCAATGCATAATGGCTCTTACAGTTGCTGCTCCACCATCATCAACACCTCCCTGGGATAACGAGAATTAGAGAAACTTTGTATACTATATTCCGATGTGGAATTTTCGAATCAAAACCAAGATTTGTAGACTAATATTTAGATATGGAATTTTAGAATCAAAACCAAGAGATGAACCTGGAAGCCTGGTAATAGTGGTATGACAACAACAACTCGAAAGCATTTCTGTTCCTTGCGAGCAAGCAAGATGCGCCTGTACAATGCCTCCAATACACGGTTCTGTATAATCTCGTCTTCATGAAGACCTGATATAAAAAATTGATTCTGAAAACAAGTAGCCAATTAAGTGGAAGTGTTAGTTAGAATATTTTTCTTCTGTTAGGGAACGGATATAATTTAATCTTTCAGCTATATATGTACAAACTAATAGACTGAACTTGGCATCTCATGGGATCATGAATAACCAATTCGACATTTACATCGGTTGACATTTTTGGCATCTCATGGAACCATGAATAACCAATTCAACGTTTACATCGGTTGGCATTTTTGGCATCTCATGGGACCGTGAATAACCAATTCAACATTGACATCGGTTCACATTTGATGTGAGACAACAGAGATAGGAAAGATGAAGAACTTCTCTTCAAGAAATTACCTCTATATATACAAAGTGTTCTGCTTTCTCAATGAGAGAACAGTATGCGTTATGAATGCTTTCTTCTGTTTGACTCACGCCAGCAGACCATTGACTGACACTTCTAATAACCTACAGATCACAATTTCACAAAGTTGGAAAATGATAAAGCTTGAATGTCATATTCATCTCCATCAAGTTGACTTTTATCTACTAATATACATAACGGTGTCATAGCATCTTTTCACACACGTACAGTATATTTTACATGATCCACAAACTAGCAAAATCTGCCATAAGTTTCAGTTTGTGTCCTAATTTGGCTTCACCCGCTGCATGCTTGATTTTTATTCCACTCCAACACAAAACTTCTGACACAGACGTATTGAGTTAAATTAAATGATTAGTCATCTTACCCTGATCATTCTATGATTGGTAGGTTATGCTAGGCCAGTTGCATCGATTATGTTAGCAAGAGCAGTAGGATCCTAGGTAAACTATAACGTAATAAAACGTAATGGCTAGGGATCTCTAGCTATATGGACAAGAGTGATAAGGAACAAAAGCAGAAAACACCTAAGAATTTTAGGTCACTCATAGAGCCATATCTGTGTGAATTTGTAAGGCATTAGGCATGTCTGACCTGACAATGGCATGAAACACGTGGCCCGGCTAGCCCATATTCATCTGCATAGCCATCGTTCTCATTTTTCTCTGACGCTTCTGACCAGTCATCTGATTGCGTCTTACTTTCAATATCCATAGAATCAAGTTCGTCATTATATTCTTTGGCTGGTGTATTTGGAGCCAAAGCACCAAGCTCAGGCCTTTGGAAGCCAAACGAAGAACTTCTACGGAATCCTGTTGGCAGATTAAGAAGAATACTGTCCTTGTTTTGGGAAGTTAAATTGTTATCTTCATGAGCAATAGGTGTGTCGGCTTCATGGGGTAAAAGGAGGGGTATATCTTGCATTGGGGAGAGTGAAGATAAAGAATCTTGTCTGCCAATCCCTTCCTTGTTTTCTTCAGCCTTTTCACTCTCAATGTCTATCTCTCTACTTCTTCCCAAATAATGAGGGAGCACCATATGATAGTGAGGCATGAGCAACGGAATTGTTTTCTCATGCGGGGCTTTGCTTAACTTAAAAAAGAAAAAAGGCTCTGGGTTAGATTTCAATCTAATGGCTTTAGAAGAGGGAAAAAGAAAAAAAGAAGAACTGAAGAAGAGTCGGAGAAGAGACAGGTTGATGATGAACCTTTGCATGGTTCCAGCGTTGAATAAAGTGCCTTGCAATATCACTGCAAGGTGGACCCCAGAGAGCACAATGGACATCGTGCCATGGCATGCGTGGATATTTTCTACGATCCAATTCGTCTTTCATCGCGTCTTCCCACGAATTTGGTTCAGATTCTCTAGTCAAAACAAAGCAATGTTAAAGTTTTTTATACAAAAAAATGCACACAAGATCTTCAAACTTTTTAGAAGATGCAATATTATTACTGTGAAATTCAAGCTGTTTAGTCATTTGCAATGGAATGCATCTATTTTGAACTTTCTACCATTGCTTAACCACCATGTTACTCATCTCTGCCTTTTCTCTCTCAACAGAGAATATATTGACCATTTCAAATTGCTTTCTCAGAGGAATGAAGAAAATACCTTGGATTATAGTAGTCCTTCCCTGGCCATAGATTGGCAGGGCAATCTCCAATTATGTGTTCAGTCGTATCAAAACGACCAAAGCATAAATCTAATCCTCCAATAAAGCAAATCTGATGGTCAACTATCACAATCTTTTCGTGATGTGACCTGACAGTAAAGGAAAACGACACAATTAAAGGATGGCCTAGATCAGTAGAATCTATGTCCTAATTATGAACAATACCAACAGAAAGCATACCATAAATATATTCCTGTTGAAAAATGGTTAGGATAACGCAATACCCTTATATTCTCATGAATACTCCGGAGTCTTTTTTTGCTGTACATACTGTTAATTTTCAAAGCAATGGAAACCTCTTTGTAGAGAAGAATATATATCTGCAAAGTCATTCAACGAGAAATTATAGCTGGTAAACCAGAACCACAATAGGAGTGAAAGGTCAATAGTACATTCAAAACGGAAACACTCAGATATTTATATTGTTTCTTTTGATCATCAGGCTCCAACTATGCCTTGAAAGTGCGACAGAAATGAGACATTGGTGCATATTGTATAAATCCCTTAACATAAGCAACAGTTGTGATTTTATAGGCAATGAGGAAAAATAATGATGATCTACGCGTCCATAAGACAGAGCGGCCACTCAAATGTTATCCGTTATTCAATGCATCTCACAGAGACGAAATATTATTCTTCATTGACAAAAAGAATTCACTGCGAAAATCATGGCTACTTAGGAATATCCAATCAATGCTATAATAAGGCAAATGTAGAGAACAACTTAAAAGGAACAAGAGGCAGAAGTCCAGGAAAAATCGAGATACCTGCATATCATAACAAGGTACCTAATGAAGAGTGAAGAAAGTTACAAACATATGCACCTGGACACCTTGTTTAGCTTTAGCTTCTAACAAATTATCAAGCCGGCAGATGGCATGATCTTGGAAAGGGCGTCTTAGGTAGAGTTCAGGGCAAAGCCACCAACCAGTAATAAATATCTGTACGTAGGTATTTAATCGGTGAGTATTACAAGAATAACTATTGAGGCTCAGTCTCGATAAAATGCTTGCTCTAAGGTAGAATTGAACCTCCGATTTTGCACTCTCTATTGCAGAAGCAATTGCATTAAAAGCTGCTAGTCCATCTACGAACCACTGAGCTTGACTTCCATCTTCTGTTAAACCCCTTTGAGGGGAAAAGGAGCCAAACCGGTGAGGATGACACCAACCCTCCAGAGGCCTTAACGCAACATCATTTATGGAGGCAACCCATTCTTTCACTTTACCACTACTTGAAGTTCCCATTTTTATGTTCCGACATCCAGATAAAATCTATTGCCAGTTTAAATGTTGATAAATTTCAATAAAAAAAATGGAGCCCAAATTAGTATTCAACACGTCATTCGTGTACCTCAAAAGAATAATGCAAGAAGCTGTGCTCTTTCAACTGGCTTGCTAGAAATGTTTTGGATTCTTTACTGCCATTTGAGGTTGGTAAGACATCGAAGATTATAATATCTAAGAGTTTGGTCTCAAAAGGATCTTCCAGCAAGGCCAAGAACCCAGGTTTCAGAACAGCCCACACCTAGATGAAGAAAAATAATGTGAAATTTCCAACTACAATTACTCATTAATTGAATGAACTACGTACAATTCTTTGCAGACTTTATCTTGGCTCATAAGTTGTATAACTTGCATTACTAAATGCACATACTTCGTTGCTGCCAAAAGATACTAATCAGGATTTGAATAAAACAAGTATCCTGAAAAGTTGACCAGAAGGTAAACTAGAGGCATAAAGAATCCTTAGGAACTTTCTTGAAATTACAAAGGCATACAAAATGAGGGTCTGATTGCATGTCTGATTGTTCATTAACAAGGAGATATGATAGTGTTGAATTCAGAACCACAGACGTGTAATTCAATCCCAAGGTAAAAAACATGCAACTACCTTTTCCCAATTCTTAATGCAACAACCAAACCACTGGCATGGAAAACAGCCTATGCTATCATCTGCCCTGGAGACTTTTGATAGATGCTTCACCAATATGTAACCCTCCTTCATCTTTGGACCATACTCTCTTGAGAAGGACAACTTGGAGACCTCCAAGAATTTGCACACCTGTATTCCAATATCAGATATTTAAGGATAAGAAAGAAAGAACAGGCGAGAATTTTCTAGAAAATTGAGAGTAATTTCCAGATCCAAATTGTACTAGGAATTTCTTTGTACTGACTTTATTTCTAGGAGATTATGTCATTACATAAGAGTTTGTGAGGCAGATATGAAGGTCCATGCACAATTCCCAGTATATAGTTGTGACATATGTGTTATTTTACAGTGGAAATGCTTCTAAATTGAGTTTTACAGAGAGGATATTTCTTATGAACACTCATAAAGGAAAAAAATTGAATGAATAAAAAGAATTTTAAAATAGATAATTATCAGTTTTTTTAATCAAATACAACTCACAAAAAAAATACAAAAAAGGATTTGCAACATCTCAAAAGCAATTGAATTAAAGCCATGAATTGTCATCTAAATGAGAAACTCGCTACACCTATTCAAAAACATCTGACAATACTCAAATACTAACAAAAAGTTGAACAATTATGGCAAACACCAATTACTAATGTAATTAACTTTTCTTCTGCTCACCTCTCGAGAATTTACAATATCCAGATTTCCTAAAAAATGATTCAAGTAATTCTGCATTGCCACCTTTGCCCTGTCTGAAATGGCTTGTTGCCCTCCTAGTGATGGACGAAGAATCGGTAAAGCAGCCTTGGTAGGAACATATCTGCAAACCAAAACTCTTCCTTAGAGTTAAAATTAGAGTAATAAATTGTTTTGGAACCGTTATAAGGAATTTAATAGGGCTTAATTATGAATCATATGCTCTCACCTGTTTCTAACATTTTCTTCTTGATGTACAGGAAGAGCACCGTCATCAGGTTCATCAGCATCTTGCACCACTGGCAAATGATCAACTATTCCTAGACTATAGAGCCATTCTCTAACCTTTCAATGAGAAGTTATACAGAAATCAGAAACTAAACAACCAAATTAGAAATCATCATGTATACAATTTCAAATATTATCAACAAAATGAATTAGGTGAAGTTGGGGCAAGCAAGAGGCACAAATATGCCATCAAGGAGAAATGTATTCTCCGTTCTGGAATACCTGCTCTTGTTTCTCATGTAATTCCTCTATGATGGCTCTTCTTTTCAAAGCAAAGTGTAAGTACAGAACTTGGGAAGCTTTTTTATTTAAGAGCCACTTGAACTGTTCAAGCGAAAAAAAAAAAGGGTCATCATTCAAGAAGTACTAGAAATTTTAAAAGGGAAACAGAGAGCTTTATAACAATTAGATATATAACAGCTGATATCTGAGACAGCGAATTCAACACTTGAATCTCCACATCTCCCTTGAACCAAGTATGATGGTTATAGACAACTACTTGGGCATTTGTTTCATGTTCGTGGTCTAAGGGAAGACAAAGATGCATTAGCACACCCTCGGAAAATGAAACAGAACAAATTCAAGTGCATTAATTGTTCTGTTGAACCTTTCTATCTTCCCTTTAAGGATTGTCTTTTGCAATCATACTGCAAGCATCTTCGAAACTTAAAGGTCTCCAACAAGAAAAAAAAATATAAAAAGAGAGAAGATCCATATCATATTAGAACCTGTCATAACTGGCACATTCATTGTGAAAAGCAGACAAAAAAGGAAAACACACCACGGAAAGGAAAAAAGGGCAAAACTATAATTATTATTTTTTTACTTGAATAAGAAATTGTTCAAGCAATACTAGAAATCAATAGGAACAAAATCCTGAAAAAATTATTCCCGTTTGTCAAATAACCACGTGACTCACAAACCCATGAAATGTGGGCGCCTCGCTTTTGATCTATGAGCCAAAGTAGGAAAGTGAACAAAAATTTATACGTTAAATCAAGCCATCCGTTTCAAGCAAAGGCTAACATGTATATCTTAAATCAAAGCTTAACTGGGGAAGAAAAGCTTTGAACATCTGTTAATTAATCACTCGCTACACAGAAATTGGAAAAAGTATGGTATCGGTACCTGTTTGTATTGCAGCTCAATGGTGTAAGATAGAAGAATGGGGCTAATATCTCCGGTATCTGGTCTTGAAACCGAAACAACGTTGGCTTTTGGCAACTCATCGAAAATCCAACTAGGTTCTGGGAAGTGTCTGAAGGAGTAGGATTGATGCAGCAACAAAGAATCTGAATGCGAGGTGCCCCCGATGAGTGGCTGTTTTGCTGTTGACATCCCAAAATAGTCCAAAAAATCCCAATATACTCAATGGAAAGCCGTGTTGGCATGGGCACTAGACGGTGGTGGTGGTGGTGGTGGTGGTTGTGTAAACGAAACAAGAACTCGTGAGAGGAGGGAAGGCAAGTGGTTTCATTTTTTTATACGTGGAGTTTAACGATGGTTGGTTTATACCGGTTTTTTGAGGTTAGTGTAACGGTAAAGAGAAGAAAGGTGGCATTTTTATGATACGCTAACTAGGATAGCATAACGTGGGGTTTTCGTGAGGTTTGGTACTGAAGGATGATACGGTAAAATGCTGGTAATTCAACAGAAAATGGTATTTGCGCAATGGCATATCCTAAGGCAGAATCACTTTTAGAATATCCTGTCTTTTGTGCTTTTACAAATAAGAATATGCCAAAGGAGACTTATCCTTCCTATCATTTGGCCTTCACATGCACTTTGATTAATTTAGTACTCAAAGCTTAAAAGCATCTAACCTCTAATGTTGGAAGTTCGATGATTCCTTATTCCACCCACATATTCGGAACTTCCAACTAAGACAATATAATGCTGATACAAGATTTTTGTCGTGCACGGCTAAACCTACATCGTCTGGCTCTTTAGAAATTGTACTCGTTTAAATCATGTTTTCTTCATTCTTCCATTATTTATATGCCTAATTATTTATTATTTCTTGTTTAGTTTATAGTTATTTTTACGGAGAAGCTTACTGTGACAAACAAGCACACATACTTTCAAAGCGAAAGAAACCTTCCTTTTTTTTTTTCCTGATATCTTGAGATGGTCATTCTTTTCTATTTGTCAATTTCGTACGACTTCCGTTTTCTGATTAAATCATGTTCAAGGGTTTGTTTCGCTTTCTGAGGATGGCGATGCTTGACATAAGCTTATTCTACAGAGACGTTTACAAGAGCATGACCAACAAGTGGTGTCTTGTCCCTTTAGGCAATTGATTAATCAAGTTGAGAGCCAAAAAGTCTTGCGGAGGATAGGCACCGTAGTACATGTGATAGCATAGAAAGCCATATTTGGCGACGACCGGTGGGCATAAAAGGAATATGTTTTACAGTTCACAGCTGCATTGAAGAGCTACGAGGTATACCGGTTTTGAATTACCTAAACAGCATTAAGTCCGGGAATATGCGTTTGTTCATATTGCTACGCAAAATGCACTACTAAACAATAATTGACATGAAACCATTGTCTCGCCTCCTTCTTTTGGCCCTTCTGAGAGGACCTCCACGTCAAAATCATGCTTCAATCTTATAATCAGAAAACAGGAATACCTATGAACATGATTTCCTAGGACTTACTCAGCAGATGGATTATTATGTCAAGAAATATGAGTCATATAGCTGAAAATAGGGCTGGAAACTCAACAGACTTGAACAAACAAGAACAAGTTGATAAACTCTCTTGTACATGAGTCAAGAGCTAACTTTTTATACATAAACATGTGTATATATACAAAGGATAGTATGACATACTTTTAGGCCGAAAAATACGACACACATCTAGTCTGCTCTCTTTGTCACATACATTCTGAGTTAAAGTAAAAAATATCTTACAAATTCAGATACGTTTTTGCCATCCAAATACTATATAGTTACAAACTAACCCCACTTATTTATAACTAAACTAAAAACTTTCATTTTTAATGACTACATCAATTCGAGTAATATCTAGGCAACTTACAAACGAATCAAATTAGTTACACGATACATTAAAAAGAGTTAGAGAAGTTGTTTTGTTTAAATGAGCATCCACACCATGAATAAATAGAAGTTTCACAATATTGCTATAAGCTTCCTGATGTGAGTCCTCTTTAAGTGGACTTCACTTTTTATTAAAAGAAGTCTATTGAATAAATGGATTTTGTTTAGGGTTTTGGTAAGACTAATTCTAGACACTTCTTTATCTTCTTCCCTTGGTGCAACAGTGTCTAGGTTTGGAAGCTTTCATCATCTTCTTTTTACTTGATCAAATTTGCAATTGGTAGTTAATGGTTAGGGTGCGTTCATCTACTTTTTGTTCTCATTTACAGCTGTTTTATGTTTGGTTTATGACGACTATTCTATTTGGTTTATGTGACTGTTAGATATCCTTTGTTTTCTGATTTGGTGTGGTTGTTCTCTACATACTTTGTAGGTATTTGTTACTATATTTTTCTCTATTTAGTGTGAAAGAGGTTTTTTTTGCAGAAACTATTAATGCCACTATATAGAAAAGGAATTGAAATTGTATAGAGAAGGAAACGTCATTGTATGGAGAAAGTTTTATTATAGTATTGGAGAGTTGTTGATGTTTTTTTCTCTTTGGTGCTATGTTGAGAAGCATTTATCGTTGATTGTATGGGAAAATAGCTGTCATTGTACAGACAAGAAATTGTCAGTGTACAAAAGAAAGCCTTCACTGTAGTTCTAATTTTTTGATATAACCTTATTGATTGTCACTTTATTTGATGAGAATTTGTAGTTGTTAGCTTATTGATTGCCACTTCATTTGATGAGAATTTGTAGTTGTTAGCTTATTGATTGCCACTTTATTTGATGAGTATTTTTGATATAACCTTATTGATTGCCACTTTATTTGATAAGTATTTGTAGTTGTTAGCTTATGGTTATAGAAGAACTCATTTTAATATACTTATTAATTTTATAGTGGATTGTTTTCTAGATTGGGTCCTTTTGTTTTTTACTTCTCATATTGAGAAGGTTTTCTACGTTAAAAAGTTTCAATGTTCTCTTGTTTGATTTATTTTATGCATCCACATTCTCTCCTCGCAGTTTCATTTAATTAGGAAAAGGTTTTATTATTATTGTGCTTATTACTTCTGCTGCCCCAACAAGTAGTATTAGATAAGTTGGTCCTTTCCTAACAAGTGGTATAAGAACTTTGGTTATTTGATTGTGGTGTTTTACTTGATCAAAAGTTTAATTATAGTAGAACTATTAATTTATATGACACAATGTTAGGAAGCAAATTCATAGTGTTTTTTGTTGTTATTTAATGTCAATTTACCCCTATTTTAGTGCTTAATTGTTTAATTTATGTTTAGAAATGTTTAATTTGTAGGTTGATGTAAAGAATTGAAGATTAGGTGGAAAGGATGTAAGAAGATTATGAAAATAGACCATCAACAGCACCCTATGCAGACCACCGTTAAAGGATTGTAGACCATCGTTGAAGAAGTCAGATTTTAAATGCTAATGGCGGGCTGTTCATCCTATAACGACGCCATCGTAGATTGGTAGAGATCGCTGTTGTAGGGCGTAGACATGTTTTCTAACAAGATTTTTCCACAGTTGTGGCTTGTTTTCTTCCTCCACTTGCAACTGCTCTAACCCTATAAATAAAGGGCCTCTCCAAACGTTCTAAGCATCAGATTTAGGAGTTAAACACTTTAGTTTTCAGATTAAAGTAGTTTTTAGGTTGTTTAAAGTTTTAATCTTTTGTAATCTAGTTTGCAGGTTGTTTTTGTGAGTCCAGAAGCTGTAATCACGTGGATTAAAGTTAGTTAATCATCTCAGATCTATCTTTCGTGATTTCTAAACTTTGATCTTATGTATTATGGTTTTATTTTAATTAATCAAAGTATTGTTATTTAAATTATATTTATTATATGCTTTGATTAATTGTTGTGCTTAATGTTTAATTTCAGTCAAGTTATCATACTGAATATGATTATGGATGATTAATTGTGATAATTTATTATTAATATATGATTAGTGAATTAATCTTTGTTTATTTGAATGCTTAATGCTTGTCATGAATTGATCACTTAAGATATTGTCATCAGATAATCTAGGATCTGACAATCTCTATCTAGGTTATTAGAAAAGTCAATAAACAATGTGGTTTAAATCAATGAACTAACCAAAGATTGGTTGATCATGAGGGTA
>JAOXYD010000007.1:3158206-3172305 GCA_028565735.1 Pinacopodium congolense
CTACCAAGAATTTCAGTTTTCCTTGCCTTTTGATGAGATTTTTCATAGATGCTAGAGTTCCTTTGGAGTCAGAGGAGGTTGTAGATGCCTCTAACAAGGTGATCATCAATGCCGCTCTGTTGAAGCAATGAAGCTTTATTTTTAGACGGGGGCAGTGGATTAAGAAGGGCACAGAAGATGCTTCTGCAGCACTTGAGGTTGAGATGGGTAAGGCTTCATCCGACTCTACTCAGAGTATGCCTCTCCTGGGAAGTGTTTCACCTGCTACCGCCCCACCATCATTGGATGATCCTCAGATTGTAATGATGCAATACTTTATTAATATGAAGGGTCGCCTCAGTTTTGAGCTCTCTGAGTTTCATTCTGAGAATACTTATTGGTTTGGTGGTCTTCAGCATCAGGTCCATGAGTGGACTACTCGATTTAGGAGCTTCGAGGATTATCAGTGTTCTAGAGATGAAGATGATTAGTTTGTTTGGTTTTTCTTTTTAGTTGTATTAGTTTCGTAGTATAGGTTTCCCTTTCGTAGTTTGGATTTCTTTTGTTTTTCGTTTGGATCTAATGACTATTGTTATCATTTGTTGCTCCTTGATGTACTGATTTTCACATTTATACTAGTGAAGCTTCTTTTGGCCATTTTTTTTGTGTTCTTTATCTTTTTATTTCAGTTCTTGCAAGACTATTTCCATACATAGATGGATCTTCAAGTATATATCATCCAAGTGTATTTCTTTCCCTACTCTCCTACATTATGCTTTTGCATTTTATATTTTAAACATTAAGGACAATGTTTCATTTAAGTGTGGGGGAGGATTATCTGTTTATAACTTGAATATAGTTTGTTCGATAGTGATTCGATTTATCATCAATTTCATCGTAGTCTGTAAATTGTGGAAATTTTTTTCGATTTTGATCATTTTTATTGTTCATGCTTTCATTTGAACTCAATTATTTTAGCAATTTGAAATGTTAGCTGATTCAGTTTTAATATTAATGAGAATTCCTTTAATTCATTTCATGATTTGGAAAGTAGATACCTAATGATAGAAGGATATTCCACATATAAAATGCAACTCTCTGAGTAATTTTGTGACATCTTTTAAGACATTAACCTCATTCAAAGAAAAAGAATCAGAATTAAACCCAAAAAGAAAAAAAAAGGAATAATTACTTAATTAGTTAAATAAGTAAGTAGAACAACTCCTCTAATTTCGAATCTTGTGTATTTGTATTAAAAAAGAAAAAGAAAGAAAAGAAACAGAATGAAATATATGTATATGAGATTTGAAATTATGAGTGGGACACAATAGTCAGTTGAGTTACTGTGACACAGTTGAGTAACCGGGGTTGTTTATGACAAAATGTTCACCTTCGCGTAAAAAGACTGCAGTGGCCTCTCAATTATTCTGCTTGCGAATTTAATTAATTAGGTGATTCACCTTTTGTGTTGCCCGTAATTGGACAATAAATACATCATGTAATGTGAAACCAAATTAAAACTTTAAACTTCTATTACGGTGTTTAATATCATTGGAAGGTAGATAAACGGTTCTCGAACTAGTTTAGCGTGTATCCTTATTCTAGGCTAACTGCATGACGCTCATTAATTACTTGAAATAAAAATAAAAATTGTGATAACTTAAATAGTTCGAGATATCGCGAGTAATACATGAATATGATAACATAGACTAAAGCAAGGTACAAACCTGGTTCATATGTGGTTGCGTGACATCTATTGCCTGCGGTGCGTTGACATCTTCACTTGCTTGTCACTAAGTGCAACTCCCTTGACTACCAACGTTACTCAAGGGTGATAAAGTCTATGAGAAAAATAAATATCAACTTGTTAATACAAATGCAGTAGCAAATTAATCATTATTAAGGTAATTACTTAATTTAGAAAGCCCTAAATAATTGATGATGTGGTTGTTGAGAACATCATAGTTCACTAGCCTGCGACAAATCCTCCTACTAGTTTCTTCAACACATGATCTTAACGTTCGAGAATTTGATCTTCCCCAACGCACAATAATCTAACGATCCTTTAATCCAGTGTTAGGAATGTTAGAGCTTTTAAGATCACATGTTCAAGATCATTCATGAACTTAGATGAATCAATTAAAGTAGAAATAATGTGGAATAACCCTTATTGTACTTTCCATTATGAACAACAAGTTGCTAAAATTCTTGAATAAGCTTGAGAGCCTTATGAATAAGCAAGCAACTAATCTTTCAATATCTTTTTGGACACTTGGAACCTTTAGCAGATTTGAGAGAACTGGATATCAAGACTATTATTGTAGTAGAAAGAAGAGATCTAGTGTTATTTATAGGTAATTTTATTGGGTTTCCCAATCACATGCCCAATAATTCCTTCCCACAATAAGTAAAGCCCATCTTCTTTACTAAAGATCAGCCTACTTCAATATAGATCTATTATTGGGCTTTCTTTAGTATCTCAAATTTAAATCAAAATAAACTAACTTAGTATTAACCTTATAATGAAAGTAATTAATGAATGTCTAATTAAAGGAAAATTATCTAACACAGAAAATGCTACCATTTCTCTAATATTGGAGTTAAGTACAACTCATTCCAACGTCAAATGTTAACGTTCCCTTCACCAACATCATAAAAAGCCTTCTCTAACTTTGCAGGGTGAGGAAATGTTATGTCTTATACCTTCTCAATATTCTTAGGTACTATTTTATAATGCAGTCTTAGTACGTCTTTCCTCCATTTTTGAAGAAAAATAAAATATGCAATGGATTGGAATGTTCAACTTGCTAACACTTTAGACCTATGCCTACACATAATGCCTGGAACTAAAAAAGTTTACGATCACAATCTATAAAAATTATTGACTTGGTAAATTTGACACCGTATTTCTCCACATCCCCCTATAACAATTATTAGTCTAAAATATAGTCATATCCTACATGACACAATCTTATTTTGAAATCATTATGAGTTGGATCATCAAGTTTTTAAGACACCGATGCTACAATATTTTAATATGAAGATCACAACTATGTCCTCCTAACCCACCAAAGAAAACTTATGAACCTTACAACATTTTTCTAGTATTTCGACTTCACATGTTTGTAGCACCGTACCATAACCTAATGCCAATAGCTCTACCTAAACTCGATGGTCTAACGTCATATATCTAGTCACACTTTAAGCATAATCAATTTGTATGGAAGTTGAATGACATTGACCTAGTGCTCGGAATGGAGACTAGTAAGTGAGTGGATACCAATGTGATGACATCAACCAATTTGTTAAAAGATATACTAAACTTTGAGAAACAACATTTGGATGCTTTATTAAGCAGTGTCCACCTCCATTGCACTTAATAGAGGTGGACAATAGAAAAATGAATTTTTTCATTCATAATCTCATGAGCATCGCATCACCTAACATATATCATCCCTATAAGTTCACTATTTCAGTTAATGTGTACCAAACCGACTAGAACTTATAAGAAATGTATGATGTCCTTGGCAAATGTCATATGGCCAGATTTGGTCTTAATTTTAGTTGCCAATCCCAAGTTATCAGTTCCAGGTTGAAAGTTGTATTGTGCTCAATGGATTTAGACGCTGGAGGTTTGGATTTGTAAAAATGGCCTTGGGATATATAATGATAGGAATCCATTAGGAATATGGCCCAAAGTCATGTAAACTCAGGCTTATGTTATAAATATATTTCAGTTTACAAAAAGTGGATATGGAAGGGTCTTGGAACGTGTTTCTACTTTACTTATGGGTCCTTTCACCAAATAAATACACTGCAGTATCATCATTACATTAACAAATTAAAATCAAATTTTACTACAAATGTATGCCTATAAATGGTTAAATATTTTGTAGTTGAACACCAAAATATCACCAATGTTTTCTATTCTTATAATGTACAAGCTTTAGACCTAAAAGTAGTAACCTATGCCTTTCCATTTCCTTTGATTATAATGTTACCCACTATCTGGGATTCAATCTTTAAAGTATGCAACATTTGAATTGTAACATCATTCAGATGGTAACCCTTGTAATTCTGGACATGTCTAACTCATTTCATACTGAATGATTATGTTAGATGTGAAAGACCCTAGTGTCAAACATCACATACTCGATCAAGGTTGTGAGTTTCGAGTAAAAAGGCAAATTAAATTAAACCTACGATTCGAAAATGAAGTCCTTAACTATGGGTGTAATTGACCATCACTGCTAAATGTATTTAACAATTACTTTTTTAAGTTTAATATTTGCATGTACTTAAGGATTGATGTAAGTTCATGATATGATTGAATTTTATTATATTTTTATATTAAAATTCATATAATTTCATTCCTATTTTTTGTTTAAAAATGCTTAATTTGTGTTATATTTTGCTTAATGAATAAGTCACCTCCTTTGGGATGAATTTGCTCTTTTAAAAATTTTTAACAAGGAAAATGGTTTTAAAAGAGGGAAGCTTGCTCTTGTAAAATTTCATTGGCGTTTGAAGCTTTCTAAGACAAGAAAAAATAGCAACAAAATAATTAAAAAGATCTTTTCATCTTAATAGAAGTCGCAATAAATTGGCTTAGATGGAGAGGAGCAACACGTTTAAAAGCCTTGTGTACCTTGCTTTCGCTATTTTTTGCAGGGCAAAAGCATAATTGAGATTTTTGTGCCCAAGGTTATGTATAGTGGTAATAGTGACTATGAGGAAGAGATAAAAATACTAACGAGATAAATAAGGATGCTAATGGATCACATTTCAAGTTTGCATAGTGCTACTTGATATTAATCATAACTTAGAACTTGGGACTATTAATTAGTAAAAATATTGTTTTAAGAGTATTTTATTTAATTTTTACATTTTGTATAAGACATATATGATATAATTATCATGACTGGTTTAGATCTAAATGTAATCTTGAAAAATATATAAGTTAAAAGTTATATTAATTAAAAAATTTAAGGGAATAAGTATTTGTTAAAAGATAAATTTGTATTTTAAAATTTTCTTTAATTTTATGAGTTAATTTTTATTGGTCCTAGTAGTATATTATCGCACATCGAATTATATGTGATATTTTTTATTTTTTATTGTCATAAAAAGAAGTTTGTTATGAGATTACTTTTTATTTGATAATTTTTAGATAATTAGTTATATTTTAATTATAAATTTTTGTTTATAAAAAATATAACTATAATTATCTCTTTATGTAAACTTGAATTAATAAGAAAATATTTTAGCATCATTTGAGGCGAGTTAATTGGAAGACATTTTTAAATTTTCATTTGTTATTTTATGAATATTTGTTTTACTTGCTAATCTTCATATTATTGGAGCTTTAAAAAATTCAATTATATGGTCACGTATACATATATATTAAAAAAGAATGGCAAATACAAATAAACAAATTCATTGAAACTCTAAAATAATTGGGGGAATGATATCGGTTAAAGTGTCATTGACAAAATTAAAAATATTATTCAATAAATATTGGTTATAGAAAATGAAAAATGGAGTACAAAAAAAGCAAAAAGTATTATTTGAACCTTATTTGAAGGTTCCATTGGCGTGCATCCACTAGGAATTGAATTTATAAAATCGATCTAGTTAGTTTCCAGTCGCAGGTGTCTTGGTCTTAAACTTATGACTACCTTGTTATGAATGGCTAACAGCAGGTGGACTCCCAATGTAAGCTCAGTTTTGGAACCAGTAGCAGGCTTACAAAAGAACGATATAAAGCTCTGATAAAGCCATGAATCAGAAAGATTGAAGATATTTATATTTATATAATATATCCTTATTTTTAATGAAAAGGTTTTTTTAAAAGAAAAAGAGAGACTAGTTGGTTTACTAGTAAGAGGAGGAACTGGAAGACTTGACCATCATTGGATATGATTAGAAGGATTAGAGTAGTATTGCTTTTTTTTTTTGGTAGACAGACTCAAACCTTAGTTAATGATGTTAGGGTGCTAAGCATTCTAAAATGTGAGGGAAAGGTAACCTAGGAGTATTGATGTCTAGGACCAATTCTAGATGAAACACTACCACTAGCTTATGTTTTTTATCCTTTGTTTGAAATCCAAGCTTCTGAGGTCAACCAAGAGGACATCTGGATGGAGTTGGAGCATGCTTTGCTCTTCCTTGGTTGTGACTTGTGCATCAAATCATCGAATGTGCTTTGCTTTGTCTGTTTAAGCCCTAGTGTAGGTAGCTATCTAGTAGCACTGTCACAAGCCCTTCTTACATCTATCCTACTCTTAGATTAAGGCTAATGTACACCTCGGACATTAACTATGTCAGTAGCTACCGCTCCAATCAAGCCCTTTGCTGAAAGGTGAAAAGCTAGCTGGAGGCATCTACAGTGGTCTTCCTTTCTTTCTTAATGGTTTGTATAGCTTTATTTACCCTTTAATGTTTTCATTAATATTAAGATAAGACTCTAACGTTTCGAATTGGATGAAAAAAATCATAATATTTTATAAATATTCAAAAATTATCTTAATATTTTATAAATGTTTTAAAAGGACACTAACCGAACTTTTGTTAACTTTCCCGTTGCCATGTGGCACATTTTCATTTGTTAAAAGTTCAAGTAGGCCCATATTACCAGGTGAACTTCACTCGATATTTGCCATAAAATGTTATAACTGTTAAGTTTTAGTTATTGTAAAGTAAAATATATTACAATGATAGCCTAATTGGTAAAACGTTAAAAAGATGTTTGGAAACAATTTTCTTTTCTATTTTTAGTTTATGTTTTTTTTAACTATAAAACTAAAAAAACACAAAAATTAAAAAAAACTAATACAACAAAAAATTGAAAAACACACAAAATCTAATGAAAACACACAAAAACCAAAACCAAAACTAAAAATTAAAATCAACAATAATGCTAAACATCCCCTTAATTTACACATCCAAAGGTTACGCATATAATTCTCATTTATTGTGATTCTTTTTTTGCAGTTATTTTCTTCTAAACAACGTTATTTTATTCTTCTTGTTCCTTCTCTTCTCTTTTATGTTGAATAGAAGAGGTGAAGCTTTCAAGAGTCGGAGAGCCGAACAATCATGACCATTCCTATCTGCTAGGTAAACGAATTGTTTTCTCCCATTTCAAGCAGAAGCACATCTGACATCAATCACTAAACCCTACTTAGAACCTACAGATACAGAGCTTCATCTAATTTTCATACATGCCATGAAATCCTACTGAAAGAATTTGCCTAAATCAACGTGTTCCTTTTGAGTGCTCATAAGGTAAATCATTGTCAAGCAGAAATAATCAAAACTACAGGTTATTCTATATACTTTGAACATATTTGAAGGGCATAAACTACAACTATGAGGAGGTAAATTTGAATCGTTGTAAAGTAAAATTTTGATAAATAAAAAAATGTCACGAAGTAAGAAAGTTAACAGAAATTGGAGACAGTATCTTTTAAACGTCTTATAAATATTAAAATTTTTAAAATGTTCATGAAAAATTAAAATTTCAGTTAAAAATTTGCAACATTAAAATTTAATTTAAATATTTACAAAATTGTTAGGGCCTAAATAACATATTGGCCATACAAAATTTTAAGCGGACCGTTTAAGAGCCTAGATCCACTCTGTTATCTGCTGTATGTACAGTGTTTATATAAGGTGTGTAAAGGCCATCAAAGGTTGCGAGAGAAGGTGGGATTGTTTGGAACTTTCCGCTTCCCGCCAGGTTCCCAGAGAAAGAAGGAGATGGAATTTAGTGTGAGCGGCAACGCCCTGAAAACTCTGGCCAGGTCTGTAACGTGCCTAGCACGCGTTGGCAGTGAACTTGACATTCAGGCCTCTCCTTCTCAGGTACTTGCCCTCATTTTCGCTCTCTCCGAACACACCCCTTGTCCCCAACTTAGTTGCTTCATCACTGAATTTGCTTGCGTCAACTTCTTCTATGTATTAACGTTAGTGGCATCTGCAGCTAGGGTTCTAGATCTTGAATGGTGACTAAAACTGTTTGTTTACTTTGGTTCAGCTTAGTTTGAATGGAGTGTTCATTCAAGTTTTATGTTATGCTTTTGGGTTTATTTACAGCTCGCTTTTCACACCTTAAATTCATCCCGATCCGCCTATCAATCTATTAATTTCAAGCCCGGCTTCTTCGATATCTACACTATTTCTTCTAATCAAGTAAAATGCAGTATTCTTTTGAAGGTGTGGTTGTTATCCTTTCATCAACTTTCATTAAAATGGTATTTGGGATTGTAAAATTTTAATATCCTTACTGAAATGGGTGTGGAATTCAGGCAGTATGTTCTGTTCTTAGGACGCCAATTACTAGCATTGATCATCTCACGGTGCAGTTACCTGATCCCGATGCATCAAAAGTGCAGTGGACTTTGGAATGCTTCAGTGGTAAAGTTTATGTTTAGTTAATTAACCAAGATCAGAAGACAGTGATGATATTTTGATCTTTATTTTGTCTTTAGTAATAGGTTTTAGTGATTGGTTGTCATACTTCTTCTGAATTTAGTAGGAAATAGAGTTTTCTGTTAGCTGGTTAAAAAATTTCAGCAAGAACCGACATATAGGGACTTTTGGTGCAAAATTATATAATCTAGTCCTGTCATTTTACCTTGCACTTCTCTTTATCAGTAATCTTGATCTTGTTAAGGCGCATCTTTTCAACTCCTTATAGGCTTTAAACCAATTCTATGCAACAGGTTCACGAAAAACCTATTGGATTACTTGCAATGTTGAGCCCGACATTCAACACTTATCCCTTGATAGGGGAAGATTCCCTACCAACTTAGTAGTGAGGCCTCGAAACCTCAATAGACTGTTGGGTAATTTTCAATTGTCACTCCAGGAGATTACTATTATTGCAACAGAGCCTACTTCCTTGCCATCTGATGCTGCAAGTGAAATAGGAGGAAAAGCTGTTGAATTTAGAAGTTATATAGACCCTACCAAAGGTGGGTAGTTCATTTGTTTTCAATTGGTGACTTGTGACATCTGGATACTAGTGCTGTAATCTTGTAACTGCAGATAATGATTCTTCGTTACATACTCAACTCTGGATAGATCCCACAGAAGAATTTGTTCACTATACTCACATTGGTGATCCTATAGACGTGACATTTGGTGTGAAGGAACTGAAGGTGCAATATCCAAGCCCTCCGATATTTCATGCTACTTTTAATTACATTTATTGAATAAAGCTCAATGCTCTTGAGTAATAACCAATGGCACCTTGTAAATAAAAGATCTTATAACCTAATCATTGTTGTTATCAAGGAAGTTGCTGGTATATTGTTTTTGGGTACAGTATATAATTCAATGATCAATTTGGTTCATCTATTTTTCTGTGTTTCTTGAATTGCAGGCATTCCTATCTTTCTGTGAAGGTTGTGAAGTTGACATTCATATGTACTTTGAGAAAGCTGGAGAGTGAGAAGCTTTTTCTATCTGCTCTATTTCATCAATATCCTCATCTCACTCATTTTTTCTTTGCAAAAAATTATTTGTTTCACAAAAGTTCAGACTCTTGGTGGGTAACATTTATTGTTTTCCAGGGCACTAGGTGTTGATTTGGTAAAGTCAGACCATTGCAAAGAGAAAGAAATAATGTCTCGAGAGTTGCATAGTATGTGCTTGGGGAATTTTCTAAAAGTCTAAAGAAACATACTTATGAGAGATGAAAATAGTAAATATCACTGACTTGTTACCTTGCTTTCTGTCAACCAGAGCTAGTAAATGCGCCTTTATATCAACCACTGGAGTATTTAGTTTTAGGCATACATTTTTGTAGAGTCTGTATTTCATCTGAAATAAGCATTAAAATCCAAGCTTCCTGGGTTGGTCTAATGCTGCTGTTTGGAACTTTAGTATAAAGAAGAAAATAAATAAACAAGAAAAAACAACCTAATTCCTAACGTCGACCATATGCAATGACATTGTAGGTCCAAATAAGTCCACATATCTTATCCAACAAATAACATCTCACCATCCATCACTGAACTGAATATCTCACTTGAAAAAAATTTCCATGGCTCACTTTCTTTGGTTATGATCAAATATGAAATGGAACTTGCTACCACTCTAGTTTTTGGTGAAGCAGTTAAGAGTTTGTTCTTAGTTCATTACAGTCCTTAAACGAGAATAATATGGCCATAACTGGAGGTTGCCAACAGTGCATAGGCATCGACTATCATTAACATCAGTGTTCATAGTGGTTGCCTGAATTGTTAACAGAAAATTGTGCTCTGATGATATACTCTTGCCTATGTTATTGCCTAAATTATTTATAAGGTGGCCCTTATCCTGGAAAACAACATGCAATGAAAACAGGCCTATTTTAATGGCACCACAATTTGGTCTAGATGATGGATCAACCTCAAACTTTGATGCTACCCTTGTGCTGGCAACTATGCTTATATCCCAGCTTCATGAAGGAAATCTCTCAGGACCTCTCCAACAAACCAAAGCAATGCATGCGATTGGGTCTCAGGCTCAAGAAGAGAGGTGCAGAGTAAATGTATCTGAGCATCCATCTGCTCATACAAAAATTTGGTCAGATCTTTCAGGTAAATCTGTATTGATTCATTGGCCATATGACACATCCGTACTTCAAACATTTATTTACTTCAAAATTTGGCAGGGAGTGGAGCAAGAACTGGTGGTGGCGATGAAGAAAGACAGGCTCAAGGTGAAAGAAATTTGGATGTTGGTGAGGAGAGGGAAATGCATAGGATTAAGACAATGCAGGTGTCAAAAGATGCAACTGTGAGGGAAAATGTCCTTGCAGGTCCTAATTTGTATCCTAGATATTACGTTTTGCTTTGGTAGTTTTTCTGTTCAAATCTTATCAGCCTCTTTAGACTAAATATTATTTCAATATTTTCTCATACATTTTCCTTGTTATTGCTCAAATGTTTATTCATGCAGCTGGGACATAAAATTACTTCTTTTAGATTCTCTGTGATCATTTCAAATAATTATTCAGCAAGATTGGATCAATGCAATTACAGATCTAAGAATCTTCTTTTTCTTTTTTCTAAAAAGAAGTCCACTTGCATAATATTGAATTCCTACTTATTGATATAGGATGAGTAGAAGAAATAACAAACTTGAGCTGAACAACACTTATTGAGTGTTGTTAGGCTGCTTGAAAATTAGTTTTCAAGTCTGGTTTTTAGTGTAGGCTGTGGAAATTTCAAGTTTGTAATAGCTGGAAGGGCTAGAGTTTTAAGCTACAATTTTGGGTTCTAGGTCACTATAATTTTAGGTTAGATGAACAAATAATGGAAATATGAACCAGAAATCACTCGTAAGGTCTAGGAATCACTTATAGAAAAATGTATCACACCTTCGCCAAAAACTCAAGTTTAGATATGTAGAAAGTTTAGGTTTTATTTTTCACACACTTAACACTGTACAATACATAGTATTTATTCAAGAATTCCTACTCCTAATTAGGTTATAATCTAGGAATACAATCCCTACAATTAAGGGATACGATCCTATGTAATCCTACTATAACTGTAACACTTCCCCTCAAGTTGGAGCATAAATGTTAATCATACCCAACTTGTTACAAAGATAATCAACCTGCTTCCCTGGCAAAGCCTTTGTAAACAAATCTCCTCGTTGTTCTCCAGTTTTCACATATCCTGTGAAGATTAAATTTTGTTGCACCTTTTCACGAACAAAATGGCAGTCAATCTCGATGTATTTAGTTAGTTCATGAAACACAGGATTAGATGCAATGTGAAGCGCAGCTTGATTGTCACAGAATAACTTTGTTGGCATTGGAATTTTGGAACCTACTTCTGTTAACAAGTGATATATCCGTAATATCTCGCATGTAAATTGTGCCATAGCTCTGTATCCAGACCCTGCACTTGAGCGAGATAGAGCATTTTGCTTCTTACTTTTCTAAGATACTAGATTTCCTCCAACAAAGACATATTAACTTGTAGTGGACCTTTGATCAATTTTGGATCCTGCCCAATCGGCATCTGAGAAGCATTCTATGTGAGTGTGACCATGGTTCTCGTATAGGATCCCTTTTCTGGGGACTCCTTTTAAATAACATAGGATTTGTTCCAAGGTTGCCCAGTGATGAACCGTTGGAGAGGACATGAATTGACTTACAATATTGACAGGATAAGCAATGTCAGGACGAGTTATTGTAAGGTAGTTTAATTTTTCAATCAGTCTCCTATACTTCTTAGGGTCTGCAAACAAATCTCCTTCCTTCATAAGTTGCAGATTAGGTTTCATTGGAGTACTGCATGCCTTTGCACCCAGCTTCTCGGTCTCAATCAACAAATCAAGCATATATTTTCTTTGTGACAAGAAGATGCCTTTCTTGTTTTTGCATACCTCAACACCCAAGAAATACTTTAATGCCCCTAAATCCTTCGTCTGAAATTGACTGTGAAGAAATGTCTTCAAAGATGATATGCCTGTAACATCACTACTAGTAATAACAATATCATCCACATATACTATCAGAAGTATAAGGCCAAATGCAGAGTTCTTATAGAAGACTGAATGGTTAGTTTTGCTTTTACTTAGGTCAAATTGTTCAACTGCTTGGCTGAATTTTCCAAACCAAGTATGAGGACTCTGCTTTAAGCCATACAGTGATCTTAGAAGACGACATACTTTTCCTTGCTCCCCCTGAGCAACAAATTCAGGTGGTTGCTCCATATAAACCTCTTCCTGTAAATCTCCATGCAAGAAAGCATTCTTGACATTGAGTTGATGCAAGTCCCAGTTATAAGTAGCTGTCATAGAAATAAACAAACAAATAGATGTCAATTTAGCCACAAGAGCAAAAGTATCAGAATAGTCCACTCCATAAGTTTGTGCATAGCCTTTGATAACCAGGTGGGCCTTGAGTCGAGCTACTGTCCCATCAGGATTAACTTTAGTGGCACAAACCCATTTGCAACCAATAGCTTTCTTACCTATAGGTAAATCCATTAGATTCCAAGTACCATTAACATCTAAAGCAATCATTTCATCTATCATTGCTGCACGCCAGCCAGGGTGAGATAAGGCTTCCTTAACAGTTTTAGGTAAGGATATGGAATCAAAGGAAGCGACAAAAGAATGAGAAGAGGATGTGAATTGATCATAAGATACAAAGGATGAGATAGGATAAGTACATTGGTGTTTACCTTTGCGAAGAGCAATTGGAAGATCGAGATCAACGGGGGTAGGATCTGATGTAGAAGAAGGTATTGGAGTCGGACATGTAGAAGGAAGTTCTCGTCGTCTGAAGTATACATGGCGAATCGGTGGTGGTGGAGATAGAGGTGGTGTCGTGCGTGAAGCATTTGGAGATTGGTATGTAATTTGATACACTAAAAGGTCATCCTTCTCCCCTTGACTGATAGAATAGGAAGGTGTAGAAAAGAAAGGAATGTGTTCCATAAAAGTGACATCAGCAGATACGAGATATTTATTGAGACTAGGACAAAAACACCTATATCCCTTTTGGAGACGAGAGTAACCCAAAAAGATACATTTAACAACTTTAGCATCTAATTTAGTGATTTGAGGACGAACATCACGAACAAAACAAGTATTTCCAAATATGCGGGGCTCAATGGAAAATAAAGGTTTCGTAGGAAAGAGAATGTGATACGAGACCTCTCCATAAAGGATAGATGACAACATTTGGTTAATTAGAAAGCAAGTTGTGGAGACAACGTCAGCCCAAAAGTATTTAGGAATGTGTATTTGGAATAAAAGAGCTCTCGTGGTATGTTTGGTTTAAAGAATGGAATATTTAAGGAATGGAACAACTATTCTTTAGGAATGGAATAGATAAGGAATAGAATGGAATAGGTATTACTTTGTTTGGTTTACTACTAAAGAATTTCTATACCAGTGTTTGATTTGAAAATATAAATTTGGAATGATAAAGGAATAACAAACAAAAAGACTAAAATATCCTTACCTATATTCTTATTATTATTATTAATTTTTTTATTATTCTTCTTAATTTTATAAATTTAGTAAATAATATTATTATTATTCCTAATTTTAATATTATTAAAAAATTATTATTTGATAATAATAATAATAGGATATTATCATTA
>JAOXYD010000007.1:3172405-3199554 GCA_028565735.1 Pinacopodium congolense
CATATATTTTAATTCATTTAACTTTATATTTTTATATCCAACTTATTATATTTGACATTTTTTAAATTTTCAAATTTTCAAATTTTAAATTTGAAAATAAAAAATTGAAATTAATAAAACAACGATTATGGTTAAATCGTCGGTTAAACCGTTGGTTAAACTGTAACCGGCGGTTTTCAAACCGTAACTTAAATCGTAAATTGGTGGTTAGGTTAAAGTTTATAGATTTTCATAAATCGTAATCGGCGGTTTATTAACCGTGGTTAGGGTTAGATTTATACCCTAGGTCTGTTCATTGGACAGACCTCACAGGATAGAAAAACAGAGAGAATGAACTAGCTCTGATACCACATAGAAAGTATAGGTTTTGTTTTTCACACACTTAACACTGTACAATACATAGTATTTATACAATAATTCCTACTCCTAATTAGGCTATAATCTAGGAATACAATCCCTATAATTAAGGGATACGATCCTATGTAATCTCTACTATAACTGTAACAAGATAAAATAAATTCTGAATCTTATTATTAAAGGACTGAGCACACATATTTGTAGAGAAATCGATAAAATGCTTATTCTAGTAATAAAAAGTTTCCTAAATAAATATCCAAATTTGAATCCTACTCTAATATGATTTCTTTATTTTAAAATAAGTAATATTTCTGAAATCCTTAAATAATAAGAATAATACATTTAAAGTCTTTTTCTAATAAGGAAAACTCACACAAATAAAATTTCAGTCCTTTGTATTTGCTGTCAATTCAACTACAACTCTTCATCCCATCAAATTAAGGCTTGTGGTTGAGTAATTTTTTCTCTTTTATTTCTTTTATAAGCTCTGAACTCCTTTGCATCACTTACCTTTTGTTACAGCACGAATTAATTATATGGTCTCATTGCAGCATATAATTGAATACACCGTTATTTCTTGAACTGCATGGTTTATATTGTTTGTAACACTTTCTTGACTGCAAAAATTAGCAACCACCAAATGGAGAATGATCATGTTATAAATGTCCAAGGTTAGAAATCGATTGATTTTTGGAAATACACATTTGAGAATTTTTTGCCTTTTGTTGTATGCTCATCTCTTTGCAACTTTCTGATCTCAGACAGGTCACAATCTAATGCCCATGTTTTTTCGCAACATCACCCTAGTAACTGGGTAGATGCAGTTGAAGATGATAATGATGATGATGAAACCAACGAAAATGAATTATGTGTTCAGTCGACACCTCCATACTATGAAGAACAGTAGTTATGAAGAACTGCTGTATCCCTAGAGGTTGCTTGTTCCCTTTCTTCTGCTAATAGTGTCCTCTCATTTTCTAAAGAGGTCATTCTGAATGCATGTTTTCATTTTCTAAATATGCCTAGTTACTAATGCAAATTGGACTGTGCATTCATTTAATGTGTAAAATGGGATAGGGTTCATAACAATGGAAGGCGAGACAAGAAAAAAGTATTATTGATTGCTTATTGCCGTACTTCAGAGCATCATTTGGTACCGAACACTTTTGCCAGTGCTAGCAATGCTTTTGGTTACCTGAAGGTTGTATCACCCTTAAAGTGTCATGCAATCTAGAGCAACTCAAATAGTAAGTTCCAGGAGTAAATTGTCTGGAAAACATTTGTCAAAGAGCAGAAGATAGCCTGAGGACTCCTATAAATTTGACCGGAACAAGAAAGTAAGACAAATATATCTTTTTATCTGAAAATATAACTGATTAGATTCTGAACATTAATTCACTTGAGCTATTTGTACTAAGTTCATATTTGTGGACTGGGACATTTTAAGACAGTTGTTTATCAAAGAAAGTTCTCTCTTATATTAACATTTTTTGGCCTCATTTGCATTCATGGTGTAATAATTTTAATGCTCCTGATTGTGTAATTTACGTGGAACATATCTGTGGAATGTCAGATAGATACTTCACATGTCCAGCATAGGAAAAGCCTGGATGGCTTAATGTGTGCTATTTCTCAGTGAGAATTTGACGGGCCTTTACATAAAACTTCTTCTGGAATTGCTAGAGCTTGTTACAAGATCCTACTTGATATTTAGAATTTTAGTTTCAGTAAGTGTAGTCTTAGCTATGTACAGCTAGAAGTTTGATTGAAATTGCTCACACTTACCGGTTTTGAACGATATGTTTTGGATGGGGCATGCTCACCTACCAAAGATAAGTTATACAATTGGTGGATGGTTCAAGGCCTCACATGTTGCATTTTCCATCTTGAACTATCCATTAATTATGGGGGTCCTGTTGTTTGTGAAGTATATGATGAACATTACTAATGCAGACAGATCTTTTAAGTGATTCATTTACCGTTTTCTTGTTAGTGAAGGTGAAACTGCCACCTTTTTCCTTTATTACATGGGGAATGAAATTGAACACAAGTTGGAGTAAAGGACTGTGAACTGATATCCTCGTTGTTGCTAGCTAGCTTTGCACTTATTAGCCTTTACACTTTTGGAAGGTAGGACGTCAAATGTTCGCCTGTTCTGTGTGTTTGTGCGTGAGATTTGATAATTTCGAGCAAGAGATTTGATCTGCTGCGAGTAGCTGCTCTGTGATAGCATGTTTCTCGACGCACTTTGATGGCCTTTCTCAGCTGTTACGTCATGAAATTCTTATATATGTAGGTCTTCCAACATGTTTGCACGTTGAAGCCTGTAGATATATTTTACAGGAAAGTTGTAAGCGATGTGGGTGGAGTTAGTAGTGGCAATATTCAATTATGTTATAGCCGAAAGTCATTAAAACATGGAGGCTTTCTTTTTTTTAGGGTTAAATTTGTTTGGTGCCAAGGATTTTTTCAGGTGTAGCAGAATTGAATAAATATTCTAAAGTCCTCGTTTGGCAGCTAAATTTAGATCTGTTAAAGCTTAATTCAGCTTTCCTTTTGTGATTATTGACCATTAAAATTGTGTTTTTTGCTCACACTTGTGTTTAAATAATTCACTTATACATAATACACATAAGTGTTTCCACAAAGACACAAGCAAGAAAGAATATGAGAGTAGTAATGTCAATCTTTTATTAATGCCAGTCTCAATGGCATCTAAGAGGAAAGGAGAGTTTAATTAGGGGTTTGAAAATTTTCTTCTAAATTATTGGTTTTATGTTTATTAAAAAAATTTTACTTAGTAGAAGTTTAAATAAATTTTAATTCAATTTTTAATTTATCAAGTATCTAAATTAAATTGCGGAAGTTAAATAAATAAAGTTAAAGACTATAAATGATTAAATAATTGTTTGAGTAATTGTAAAAATGATATGAATAATTTATAAAGCAAAAGAGTAAGGAAAGAGAAAAGCAAATTGATTTATCATGATTAAAGAATAAGAGAGGAATACAGTAATGTCAACCTTTTATTAATGTTAGTTTTTAAGAAGAGGAAGAGTGAATTGGGAGTTTAAAAAAATTCTTTTAAATTAGTGGTCTTATGTTTATCAAATTTTTTACTTTGTAGAAATAAAAAAAATTTAACTTAATTTTAAATTCATTAAATACTCAAATCAAATAGTGAAAATGAAATAAATAAAGGTAAAGATAATATAAATAATTAAACATTTGTATGAGTAATTAAAAAAAACAACATAAACAATTTAAAAAGTAAAAAAGTAAGGAAAGAGACGTAAATTGATTTATTATAGTTTAGAGATAATTACTTTCTCTTAAATTTAATTTCAAACATTCTATTGAGATTTTTACTATAACAATAATTACAAATTCTTTTCAAGGTTCAAGGATAGTTTTATATTTCTTTTTTAAAGTTTAAAGATAACCTTTACTCACTTTTTTTTTACTAGGTTCAAAAATAATCTGTGAGCAACACTTTTCTTTTTTCAAGGTTAAAGAATAATTTCATAATAATACACAAGACTCTTTCTTAATTTCACTCTTTATAAAATACCTTTTAAATTGTCACTCTTGATTCATCAAAATATTTAAAAGCTCATATTATATTTAGAAATGAATGTAAAGCCAATTCATACAATTTTCATCAAACTCATAGGACAAACACACAAAACTTGACACAAATCACTCAAAACAAGTTTTCTGTATTCAAACTCTGAAAGAATTGTTTCATAATATTCTTAGATGAACATACCAAAAATACACACTTTATTTATAGTTAAAAATCTCTTAAAATCCATTAGAAAGCCATTGCACAATGTTTATTAATATTATAAAAATTTAATGATATAACCATTATAGATTCTAGGTGTTGATACGCAAATAATGTCAAAATTGATCGACTAATCTAAGCTGATAACAGATTGGTCCTTAGCCCATCAAGGCCTAATTCAATTCAAATTCAAGCCAAATTAATTTTAAATCCAATTAACCATATTCCAAACATTAATAGACATTTCTTAACACTATTACTTAACTTAACACAAACTTATTCACTTAATTAACCAAATTTTTTTAACACTTATTTTAAACTAATATCAACTTCAACTCATACAAATTCAACCATTATTAATCTTGTTGAACCAAGGGTTAGTTCTACCTTTGTTTTGATGATGACAAAGTGTTTTCTACTAATGTATTTGTAGAGTTTGTTATAAATAAATTTGAAGAAAATAAGTCTTGAAGCGTACGATGAAGACTTTAACTATACAGTTATGTAGCCTTAGAGTTGAAGAGCATATTTGAAAGTTTATGTCAAAGAAAGATGAAGTTGAAGATCATCTTGATAACAAGAGAAGCATTGGAGATGAACTTGAAGATTGAAGATAGAAGATTAAGTTCAAGAGTGGAATTTAATAGGTTTTTGTGTAAGTTGCTTTGTAAGTCTTCTCTTAGTCTTACCATAGCGTTGAAAGGGTTTAATCATGTATATGCATTCATATTTAGCATTTGCATATAGAATGCATAATCAAGAGGTAATATATATGCTTAATATATGTGAAAATCATTTTAATGTATGGATAAATGTATGTTTGGTATTGCATGAGTATATATGATGAATGGATAAGTAAGTTGGCAATTTGATGAAATTGGTATAAATTTTGTAAGTTATGGAATAATTTTTTATATAAAATTTGTGTTAATTAAAGTTATATGAGTTGATTAAGTATATAGTCTAATGAGATAAAGTGAAAGAAATTGATTAGATTAATGTGTTAAGGAAATTTGGTAAATTGGATGAATTGATTGTGTTAAGTTTGTATAATTATGTAAAATGTGTTAAGATATAATTAATATTATTTTGTTTGTGTTAACACATGTTAAATTGGGTTAAAAAGTGAATGAAATCGGTTTTGGATTAATTGATCAAGTTTGGACGAAGTTCGGAAGTCAGAGTAATGATTCATGAGAGATCGATCGATTGAATGAGGTGGTCGGTCGACGATCGACCTAATGAGAGATAGGTTGACCGAATGAGGATATCGATCGACCGAACAGATAAATGCTGAAGATCGGTCTACCGAATGGTTGTATCGGTTGATCGAATGTTGGAAGTTGGTAGAAACGGTAAAATGAATTAATGAATATGAATGTTGGACAACAACTATTTGGCCTTGGAATGAGTATAAATAGATGTGTTATGTGTAGTTTTACACAAGAAGAAGTGTTAGAAGTGCTTATATAAGTGTCTTGTGTGTTCTTAGTGTCTTTTATGTGTTTGGTGAAATTGTGCATTTATTCTTATATTAGTGTAAGCCCTTAAACACTTTGCTAAGGTCAATAGAATGATATTTTTGTGAAAGTGTTTATATGTGGGGTTGGGAAATTAAGAACGAATTCTTATAAGGGTTATTCTTGAGTCTTAAAAAATAAGATAGCGTTGTGAGGTTATTCCTTATCCTTGAAAAGGAAGTATGGTGAGGTTATCCTTTAGCCTTAAAAAGTGGAGAGTAAAAGGTTATCCTTGAGCCTTGAAAAAGGATTGTACTACTAATATTGTATCTGTTTTGATTGTAATAGTGCAAAAATCTCAATAATAGTGTTAGGGATTAGACGTAGGGACAAGTGGATAGTTCCGAATTAGAATAATCTTTTATATCCTTCTTCCTTACTCTTTTACTTTTATGAATTTATTTTTACCATTTAATTTATTGTTATTACTCAATTTGATAAATTATAATTGTTGTTTAGCTTCCTCATTTAAATAAATTGGTAAAAGATTAGTTTGCATAATTTAGAAGAATTTTTTTGATAAATCAGTAGATTAAACTAAGGAAAAAAACTATACAAGAGAATCAAATAGGCTGGACAAAACCCCATACCTATTAAAGGAAAACCACAAAAGAAAGAAAAATTCTGCATTGAAAACAGACCAGAGGAAGACAACAAAACAAAAACTCAAAATTGCCAGGCAGTAGAAGCTGAAACAAAGGGAGACACCAGCCATAGAAAGCCAACTGAAGAGCCACCAGAGGAAGGACAACAATTATGTAGATTCAAGCTTTACTTTGTCAGGGCAGTTGATGGAGTTTTCAAAAACACAACCCTTAGGATTTTCTCCATAAAATAGACTTAGGTTGTGCAGTCTGTATAAAGTGAAAAGATCTTCCAAGCAATCAAAGCTTGTAACTCTCTTAATGTTGTCTCTTCACTCTTATGTTATGAAACTTGGATCAAATGAACTATTTACAGGTGTTTATAACTTGGAGATCAAGATAAAGATAAGTAGAAATTAAGATCTTATTCGATTTTAACCACTAACGTGACATCTTATCCCATTAAAATTTTACTTATCCAAATTAAAGGTTTACATTTCCATCCAGTTAGGATTCAATCTTGTAGTTTGGTTATGTATCTTAACTAGGTAGATAAAGTAATATTGAGATAACTCTCTTATCTCCACGTCTTGATGTTTATTCTACATGTTTTATCTCTTACATACTGATAGCAATCTTATTTCATGTGATCTTCTAAGTTTAGCTAAGGATTCAGATTTCAATGTATTAAGTTTAGAAAAATTTTGTGTGAATAAATTTAGGGCATCTTCTCTAAAATAAGATAGAGTTATAGTTAAATCAGAGTTTTATCTCTATCAATTCTAGTTCATTATTTGATCATTCAATCAATTAGATTATTAGGCATAAAGTTCTGGAAGTTCAAAATTAAAAACCTTTTTCAAATTTGAGACCTTTAGAAGGAATCAAAGTCTGATCATTGATCTATTCATAGGTATTGTTATTGATTTTTCTAATGATTATGATAGATTTTTTGGATCCCTAATTATCTAATTATCTATCTTTTGTGGCCAGTTTACAACAAATAATTGAGCATTTAAATAAACAAAGATCTTCATATAGAAAAAGAATAAATAACATAAAGTTAATCCATTTACTAACCCAACCTTAACTATTTTTGGATTTAGCCTCACAAACTTCTCATCAAATGCAAAGATATAGTTAAAAAGCACATTATTGATTAAAACAAAGACTTAGAATACAAAAAGAGTTCGAGATACAACTGAATATTTATATTACAATTGTAATTCCGCTTCCTAATCCATTAAATCTACTTCTACTTTAGGAATACTTGCAAATTTTCCTTGATATCTCTATTGAAAAGTTGAGAGAAAAACTATCTAAGGGCTTATTTGGTTCAACTTTCTATTTTTGTTTCATGTTTTCATTTTGGTTTATTTTCATTAGTTTTTATGTTGTTTTTTATTTTATTTTTGTGTTGTATTTGTGTATTAATTTTTTGGGTTTTTGTGTTATTTTTTTATTTTATGTTTAGAAAAACAGAAATAGAAAATGGAAACCAGAAGCTAGAAACCAAAAACCAAAACAAACAGGCCTTAAGACTACTTTAACATTGTTGCTTGCCCCTCAATAATTCTCCTCAAAATGTCTATACAGGGCTTAAATTTAATTAAGAATTGAAATTATTAAATTATCCTTAAAAACTATGTTTAGTCATACATTCTAAGACTATAATGGCCTTGGAGTTTGAGGAATAATGATGTCATTTTATGGTACCATTGGTTCATCATCTTTAATCTGAGGATCAAGAATGGTTTCTCAGAATTAATAGTGGTGTTGTTATAGACAATTGTTGATTATATGCCTTCAACTTGTAATATAATGACAGCTTACCTTGTGAGTAACAGTTTTGTTCCTCAATTGGGTGTGAGCTTGCAAATGAACCAAAATTGCTCATAAATAGGATAAATTCATACATAAATAGAGGTGAAAAACATTAACTCATAGTATAAAAATCTATATAAATTACCCTTATCATATCTCATCAAAGATATATATTTATCCAACTTCTATGCCTATCTACATATAAGTTCAATCAATGTATGCTTATGGTCAAATTTGTTAGTCATGGTTCATCCTATTTCACTCATGGTACAGTAGTGCAATTATATCATTTCATGGCTAAGTTTAGCAACAATCTGAGTTAGTGTATAATAAGCTCAAACCTGCTTATTGAAGTTAAGTATTTTCATGCACTTTCGGACTCCACACTATTTAGATATACCAATAATTCATAGTCTTGAATTTAAATCTCACCCTTTGTTGAAGATTTCTTCTAATAAATATTAATGCATGCCAAATCTCGAATACTATCGAGATTTTATTAATGCATCATTCTTTGCTAGCCTTTTCGTAAGTCTTTTCTTTGTTTTATCATCAGACATGCCTTCTTTATGTCAATATGCATGCCGAACATTAAGTAAAGTTCACCAACACTTGCACGATTCTATAATTTGTGCTTATAGGTCTAATACTATGGGTCATTATAATTTGTTGAAGAAATGTATATTAGGTAGAACTTCGAGTATATTGATAGTTTTTAAAGTATAAATATTTTAGGCATGATTTAGTGATTGTTTAAATTGGTTTTATGGGTAAATCCATGTAAATTATGTGTATATTGAGTTAAAACATTTGAATGTAATGTTGCTTAGCCATTTCTATGTCTGCATTTGTTTTATAAGACTTTGGAAGACATTTAAACAAACTTTTGGAAGTGCAAGAGGTGAGGAATCACTTTGGAGACTTAAAGCATTATGTTATGAAGTTCCAAACCAAATTCCAAGATTATTTGACAAGCCATGAGGAATGCATAAAGGAAAAAATAAGACAAGGTTAGTTAAGCAATAGATTTGGTACAACTAACTTCAGGGAAGCATTAGGTGCACTTCTAGAGCTCCAATTATTATGAAATTTTATAAGGTGAAAGAATACTTGTTAAGAAACCCCATAATAAATTTTATGGTAATTAGATGAAGAATGGAGAATATATTGTGAAAATAGTTGTGCATAAAGCTATTATTATCACAGGAATCATCATGCATATGATGAAGCTTGTGATTTTAGCCTAGTCCAAATCCATAGTGTTTCCTATGATTAGGACGCCCTCTACATCCGTACATAATCTAATTTAGATTTTTGGGTGATTTAGTTTCTTCAAAATACATTTATTCCTCTGCCAAAGGTCATATATCAAATCCTAGGTCATTTTTTAAGGGTTTTAACCAAGATTTAAGGAGTGGAAGCAACAAAAGATAAGATCTTAAGGATAAAGGAAGGATTTCACCATTCATCATTAAGATTTCACGGATTCAAGAAGACTTATTATGAACTTTCTTATTCCTTTTGTCTTTATGTTTGTTTGTACAATTGAAATAATGTTTAGGAGCTAAACTCTTTATAGGGTTTAGGTTTTTATGAACTCTAGGATGCAGTACTCTTGATTATTATTATTTTAACTCTTGAATTCTAGGTTTTTAAATAAGATTTGTTTATTAATGTTAATTACTTTGGATTCAATTTTTATACGAATGTAAACGCTAATTTTGAAGCTTTGATTATGTGTGTGATTAAGATTGAAAAATTTCTTATATGTAATAGTTCATTCCAGGAATCATTATATGAATGAAACATCTTGCATGGAGAGTTAGAGATAGTCTTACATAAGATGTCTGGGATATATGTGAATTTAGCTAAAATAATGAATTTGATAGAATAAATTAATGCATTCAATTCAATAGAACAGGATAGGGAGAACTTTCGCCTAGTTTAATTGATTTGAATAGAATTACATTGCTTGAGAAAGAGTGTAATTAACATTAGGGAATCTATGGTCTAACAAATATATAATTTAAGGTAAAGTAAGATAAATGATGAGTACATACACAATCTAGAAGGATTAATTAACTAAATCCTACCTTTATCATGTTTGTTTCTTCTTACAAGTTTGTTTAGGCATTGTAATTTAATTGTTTGTTTCTTTTAATTATTAAATCAATCAATCAACCTTTCTCTTTTAAGTAGCTAGCTAAATTTAGATAGGAATTCATTAGCAATAGTAGTTCTTGAAATTCAATACCTAGACTTATCCTAACTATATTACATCTGATAGGTAATGATAGATTATACTTAGATAGGCACACAATACAAGATATATAGCATAATGATGGAGTACATATACGTAGATACAAAGTCTCTTAAATAGGCAAAGAAAAATAACTATGGTAACTAACTAAAATTAAGCTCAATAAAGAGGTAAGGCAAGTCAAAGATACACAATGAATAAAAAAAGATATCCTAAATATTTACAAAATATTCGAACACATTTCGTTCAATTTGGAGCATATATGTTAATCATGCATAACTTGCCTAGTAAACTTTCAAAAGGTACTTTATTTAAAGATTTGGTGAATAAGTCAGTGACTTGATCATATGATCAATCACGAGAAGTGCATGGTTCATGGATGAGGATGTGATTACGCACAAAATAACAATATATTTCAATGTAATTGGAGCCTTTATAAAAGACGGGATTTTCAACGACGTGAAGAGTTACTTGGTTATCATAATAAAATGTCATTGGTGCAGATAAGTTTACACTTAAATTAAGTGAAAGAGATTGAATCCAAAATACTAGCTCACTTGTGGCATTTTCCATTACTCTAAGGTAGCTTCATCTAAAGAACAAGTGAATGTCTATTATTTCTTCGATTTCTAAGAGATAGGACTATCTCCAAAAAACACAATATATCCTATAGTAGAGCATCGTATAGTCGAGCAATTAGCTAATATGAATCACTATATGTAGATAATTCAAGGCTGTTGGATGAAGAAAGAAGAATACCTTGCTGAGGAGAACCCTTCACATACTTAAAAACTCGAAGGGCTAGATTCATATACGGAAACCGAGGATGTTGCATGAATTGACTAAGGACTTATACTAAATATTCAGTGTCTAGTCTAATAATAGTTAAATAAAGAAGTCTTCTAATGAGGTGACAATGTTAACTTAGATTTGCTATTAGTTCTCCTAAATCTGCACTCAATCCATGTTTTGAATCCATTAGGAAAGAAACTTGTTAAGCTCTTGATAACCCATATTCTTTTAACAAATTTAAAGTATATTTTCACTGTTTCAACACAATGCCATCATCATTACAAGACACTTCATTACTAAGAAAATATTTAATATTATTAAGATCCTTATCATAAAAGGGTGACATGGTATTTAATTTAAAAGGAAATGCTTTTTTCATAAAGTACAATTTCTCTTGAACGAAACATCTTATTGTTTTTTGAGTGATATACTTTGTAGTGTTTCTTACCATATTTATATCCAAAGAAGATACAATGGTATGCTTTTGGTGAAAATTTATCTCTTGGCTTACCATGATGATGGGATAGCAATGGGATCCAAAAATTTTCAGTTTCTCATAATTGAGTGGCTTTTTAAAGAGACCTTCCTAGGGACTTTTATTCTTAAGAATGGGTGTGGTTATAAGGTTTATAAAATACATAATGGTTAGGACACATTCTCCTTAAAAGTACAAAGGTAGGTTATCTTGGAAATGTAAGGCTTTATCAGCTTTTAGAATGTGTTTGTATTTATGCTTTACCTTTTTATTTTGTGATAACATATTTGTACAATTAGTTTGGTGATCAATATCATAGCTAACTGGGAATTTTTCCATAATGAGAAATTCAATTGCATTGTCACTCTTTATAACCCTAAGTTTGGTAGCAAATTGAGTTTCAAAAAATGATAAAATATGACAAGACAATCTCTAGCTAGGGTTTTATTTTTCATAAGAATATCTAAGTGCATCATGAATGGTCATCAATTGTGGTAAAAAAATAGGGTCCCATATATTCATATGAATAAGATAAAAAATAAAGGCCCAATGCATCTTGGTAATAAGAAAAGAATATTTTTGTTTCTCCTTATGGCAAGCATCACAAATGTCAATGGATTTATTTGAAAAATAAAAATCATGTAAAAACTAAAAATTATTAATAGGTTCGTGTCTAAGGTGCATATGTCGCAAGTTGGAATATATTTGGGAGATACTTTGGCTCACCATTGCAATCTTCTTTGTAATTGATAGACCCCGTCTTGAAATTTACCCTATCCAATCCGCATCTTCGTATGTAGGTGTCCAAAAACATGAGCCAGGAAAAAAGGTGATTGAGCAGTTTAGGTCAGCGGTATTTTAACAACTGATAAAAGATTACATTAGAAATCAAGGAACAACATAACATTATGTAGGCTCATGTTTAGATTTATTTTGGCTTTACCAATGTGGATTATAGTAAAAACAGATCCATAAGGTATTTTGATTAGTTTATAAGTGGAAACATATTCAATATCACTTAATAGTCTATCGTTACCTCTATATGGTCTAAGGTACCATTATAAGTTATCCTGGATTCATGAAATAAATTACAATTACATGAAAAGTTGGCCACGAACTTATTACCACATGTTTGATTTTGACTTGCTACTATACTAAGTATGTTGATTAACTTCGAATATTGTTCTTTACTCATAATAACGATCTGTCTATTTCTTGCATTGTTGTTTCTAGTTTTATGTTCGTTATTGCCATTAACCCTTTTCTCCATACTGGCAGAATTATCATGCCTAAAACAACCTTGTTCACCCTGTTCTATTGTGAATTTTGACAACTTATTGTTTGATTATCTCTCTAATTTGAAGGGTAATCGATAATCTTAAAACATTCATCTTTAGTGTGTCTTGTCTTTCCACAATGATCATAATTTTTCAAGTTGTAATTGCCCCTTGTAGGTTCCTGTCCTCTATCATGTCTGCTTCTAACACTTTTGGAATATGAGTTGGTAACAAAAGTAGAACCCTTTAATGTTAGGTTAAACATCATCTCTATTATGCGAATTCATTGCTCCTCTTGTGGAGTTGGAGAGGAAATCTTACTTAATGAAGGGGTTAGCTCCATAGAAAAAATTTGTGACCTTATTCTATCAAATTTTGCATTTAGGCCTAGAAGGAATTGATTTCCCCTTTCCCTCTCTCTTAATTGTCTATATTTCTTTGTACCTATAAGAGGGTCAAGGACTGCAAGCTTCTATCTCGTGCCATAAAGTTTTGAAATTTTTGTAAAATAACGTGTAATGGTTTGATCTCTTCTTGAGTAAGATTTGAAATTTCCATCTTGATTTTGTAAAACCTAGGAGCATTTCTTTATCCATACCTTTCATAAAGTTAACTCCAATTCTCTTGTGTGGTATTGGCCTAAGTCAGAATGTTTTAGATCTCTTTTATAGGAGAGTTATAAATCCATGTTATCACCATGGAATTATTTTTTTATATATAAAAGAAATTTTCTGTCTGTTTCTTTTATTTTTATTAATTTACCATTGATAAAACTTAATTTGCCCTTATAAATAGTGTTGTCTCCAGAAAACTTTTCCAGGTAGTAAAGCTGTCACCTACATTTTAATTTTGATCAAAGATAATGCTAGGATGATCTGAAGGATGTAAGACCTATGGGTTTAGCTCATGTATTGCATTGCTGGCTCTTTTTTCTTTCTTTTATTGTTTTGACATTCCACTCTGTCATTTTGGTGCTTCTTAGCAGCAGTAAAGTTATGACTGCTTTAACACCACGAAGAAATGTATATTGGGTGGAACTTCCAATATATATTGCAACATAATGATGGAGTACATATATATAAATACAAAGTTTCCCAAATAAGCAAAGAAAAATAACTATAGTAATTAATTAAAATTAAGCCTAATAATGAGTTAAGGCAAGTTAAATATACACAAAGAACAAAACAAGATATGATAAATATTTTCAAAATATTCCAACATTTATTGAACTAACGTTTAGATTCATGAGATTTTAAAATTATTGTTGAACCAAGGATGATTCCACTGGATTTTGTTAATGACAAAACAACCTTTGCTACTAATGTTTATGTTTTTCAGTATGTTTGAAAAGATAGGTTGAACAAATTTCAAGTTGATCAATTAATGAGTCTTGAAGAAGAAAACGAGGAATCGCATGAAACCTCTAATTTGAAGAAGAAGTTTAGAATAAGTTTAATTTTGGTTTACTTAGTGTAAACTTTGCTTGATTTTGTTTTGATTTTCTCAAGAGGCTTATGTTTAACTATTCATGCATACTTATTTTAGAATATGTGTATAAGTGCATAATCAAGAGACTTGTGTAGTTGATTATCTTCTCTTGATATTTAGATTGCATAATTTGTTTTTTAGTTAATAAAAATTTCAGAATATTTTACTTGTTTTAGGATATGTCGACCAAACAGGTTTGGTCGGTCAACCGACTAAAGGTCAGTCGACCGAAAGAAGGTCGATCTCTAGGGTCGGTCGACCGAATCATAACTATCAGTCGATCAAATGTAACGGGATTTATGATTACACAACAGTCAGAAATCTTAATGCTTTATAATGTTATCTTATGACCGTTGGACAACAGGTCTGAGTGTCATTGTCCAACGGACACATGGAAAAATCTCAATATAAAAAGGTGTTCTCTAACAATGTTCTAGATAGTTTTTTACAGGAGAGTTTAAGTGATATATACAGTGTTTTACACAAAGTGTTTGACAAGAGTTTAAGTGATTTAACAAATGTTTTTGGAAAAGTGAGTACTTGAGATTCTTATAAGCATCTTCGTCAAGTGTGTTTAGTTGTGTGTGTGTTTTTGTGTAAGGCGTTTGAGCATCTTTTGTGCATTCATCCATCTAGCATCTTATGATTATCAAGTGAAATCAAGTTAAGTGTTTTTCAATTGTATCATTATTATGAGTAGTTAAGAGGTTATTCTTAAGCCTAGGAAAAATAAGCAAGTGAAAGGTTCTCCTTTAGCCTGTGAAAAGGAATTGTACTTGTGACTTTATTATCTTGAAGTTGTAATAAGAACGAAAGCTTAACAGTGGTGTTGGAGACTGGATTAGGAGCAAGTGGATAGCTTTGAACCGGGATAAATCCCAGTGTACTCTCTTCTTTCTCTATACTTCTATTTTTTCGCATCTATATTATCTAGTTTTTTTTGGGTAAATTTGTTTAAGCTTTCACATTTATATTACTTTTTGTATTTGTTCTGTGAAAGAATTTTTAAACACTAATTCACCCCCTCTAGTGTTATATCTATCCAAACAATTGGAATTAAAGCATGTTCTCACAAGTAGATTAATTCCAATGAATTAGTGAGTAAAGATCACATATGGCACATATGATGCACAATTTTCCCTCTTCTAGTCTAGAAGGTCACAATATGCATAGAGCACCCTATTTTGATGGAAACAACTATTTGAATTGGAAGGTTAGAATGAGACATTTGTTTAGAAGTTAGAGTGTGGATCTATGACTGTGTGTCTCTAAAAAATCATCTTACCTTTAAAGCTAGTAGGAGATAAAATGGCGCTCAAAGAAGATAATGAGCTAAATCATGAAGAAAAAAGGTTAGTATCCTTAAACAGTAGAGCTGTGCATATTTTATTTTGTGCACTAAGCATAGATCAATTTAACATAGTTTCTATGTGTGAATCTGCCTATGATATTTGGTGCACTTTAGAAATTATACATGAAGGCACAAATTAGGGAAAGGAAACAAAAATTAGCATGCTCATTCACCAATTTAAACTATTTAAAATGACTTAAGATGAAAATATCTCTTCAATGTATGCTCATTTTAATAATATCATTAATACTTTAAAGGGTATAGGAAAGACCTATTCCAAAGTTAAGCTTGCTAGGAAAATCTTGAGGCCTCTACTAAAGTCTTGGGAACCCAAAGTGACAGCGATATAAGAAGTGAAAGATCTTAATATTTTGTCAATCGAAGAATTGATTGGTTCTCTACTCACACATGAAATGGTGCTAAAAGATGCTCAAGAAGAAATTTCACCTAAAAGGAAGAACATTGCCTTCAAGGCATCAAAGAAGGATGAAAGGGAGAACGAAGAATCATCCTATAGAAGCAACGAAGAAGAATTCGTCGCTCTCATCACTAAGGAGATAAGAAAGTTTATACAAAGAAAAACTCCTATCCGCAAAGATAAGTACTCTTCTAAAACTTTTAACATAACATGCTTTAAGTGTGGTGAAAAAGAGCACTTAGGTCAGATTTTCCACACCTTCGAGAAAGATGAAAGGAAGAAAAGAAGAGTTTTAAGAAGAAAGATCTTAAAGCGGGATAGGATGAGTCTAGTGAATCCGAAGAAGAAAAGATAGCAACTATGTGCTTCATGGCTTACCATGTACTCCTAACTCGAATGATGAATTTGAAGTTGAATACACTTATAAAGAACTGTTAGATTTTTTAGGAGATTTGATTAAGAAAAAGAAAGCCCTGCATGATAAAAACTTGGAATCCATGAAAGTAATAGATGAGTGCAAATTAGAAATTGATAATCTTAGAAAATACATGAATTCAATCAACAAGGATAATGATGATCTCTTGAATGATAATATAGCTTTAAAGAAGGAAGTTGAATCTCTTAAAGAGTCACTTGAAAATTCACAAAGGGAAAAGAAAAATTTGAAACCATGTTAAGTGTTCAAAATACGAGAAATGATAAGTAAGGCTTAGGTTATATTAATGAAGCGTCATCTAGTAAAACTATCTTTGTAAAAGGAAAGAGTTCAGAAGATAAATGTCCTAAGGTTACTCAGAATGCATTATCAACTCAACTTAGGTATCATGCATTTATGTATACATCAAGAACTAAGAAAATTTCTCGATATCAACTCAATGACTCTAGAACATTCACTCAACCAAGGCAAACATCTCGAAAGTTCTAATATGATTATAGACCAAGGAATGCATATAGATCCTTCACTCCTTTATTTTGCACTTATTATAAAAGGCATGGACATATTCATTATTTTTTCTATGATCATTTAAGAAATACAAATGCAGGTTCATTTGGCTATGAAAGATACAAAACTAACACTTATGGACCTAAAATAATATGGGTACCAAGAATTCGTTAAAATTCTTTTTTGTAGGTACCTTTAAGAATGAAAAGAAATGGCCCTTGTTGAACCAAGTGAAATCAATAAAAATATGGCAAAACATCAAATTAAAAGGTACCTCCTCCCTTGGGAATATATGTGAAATAGTTAAATGGATGCTGAAAGAGATCGTTTATGTATACCTTGTATACTTTCTTTCGTCTATGAATTTTTCTATGCGAAATTTTTCTCTTTTTTGCATTTATGATCTTTCAATCGACTGACTACCTATTGGTCAATCAATATTTAGTCGATTGATACTGATTCTTTCAACCCATGCCTAGCGATTTCAAGTATCGCTTATTCTTTTTTGTTTCTTCACGCATCATTTGACAATTCAACATTTTCTTTTATGTTCTTTATTTCTTTTTTTATACATTTTATAAGTTTTTTAGATTTGCATATACCTCTTTGTCTTTACAAAATTATATTTTTTTTTGTAAATTTCTCTGTGTCCAAGTTCAACTAGTATTTATTTTTCATTAGTGTACTCAAGTTTTTTTAAACTGCGTTTTAAGATATCATTAAGTACATCATTCGTTTTATAATATGCATGATAATTTTTCTTAATCTCATGAGATGAAAAGTCTCTTTAAATGCTATTCCTATATGTTCAAACTTTGTATGATTATCTTGATATATCTTGTCTAAATACATTATGTCTTTATGTGTGTGTTTTGAAGTTTTTTTTCAATCCCTCTTATGTATTTTAAAATTATGCACTTACATATATTTAAGAAAAATTGCACTTATTGAGGGGGAGCTTAAAATCTTATAAAAGATCTAGGATTTCTCTTTACAAAAAATATAAAATGTTTGATTTTCTTGATGCATGGAGTTATGAAAAAGTTTGAAAGTTTTATAATGCATTAAAATCTTTAAAATTAGACATCATGTATTTTTGAAAAAGTTTCGATGTCCTAAAGTATTTTTCTTAAAAATTCTCGTTATTTCATTTACATTATAAATTTTTTGTGTTAAATTTATGTACAGTATTAGTTTTCAATTTTGGTGAAGTAATTCATAGTTTTTTTAATTTGTTATGAAAGGGGAGTTTCATATGATAATTTTGAATTCTTATGTTGAATGTATAATATGGCATTTGTTTACCCATTTCATATGTTTACTCCATGACTATTTGAAATTTTTTGCAACTGTATTTGTTTCTTTTTGGTATTGATTGTTTTGTAATAGTTTTGTCTTGTTAAAATTAATTGGCATCTCTAATTGGTTTGCATTATTTAACATTCATTACATTTGGTATCAATGCTCTTTTTCCAACAATTGGTATCATCTGTTGGTGTAGGTTGATGATAGGAATGAATTTGTTATATCTTTATATGTTATTCCATTTGAATTCATTCCTATTATTTGTTAAAAAATGCTTAATTTTTGTTATATTTTGTTTAATGACCAGTTTACCCCATTTTAGTGAATTATGGAGCAAAAAGCAAAATATTGAAGACAAAAGCTTGAAATGGAAAACATGGAGATAGCTTGGAGATTTGGGTTGGATATGGTTCATTTAGGAAGATAAAAACTTGGAATTAAAAGACACAAATGTGGCGGCATATGGTTTTAAAAAAAGCTTAACAAAGCTAAGGAAAGCTTGCCTTGGCTTGCATGAAGTGGATGACACCAAGGAGCTTTGCATGAAGAGTTTGTGACAAGTGGCATTTCAAGAAGGTTTTGCTTGGTGGGAATACGACTGCGCTTGATTTAAAGAGTAAAAGAAAAATAAGGAAAATCTTAAGAATATTGCTTGTAGAGGATGGCTATATTTAATTTAAAGAGAAAAAGAGGCTGCTCACGAACATAAAAACAAAAAGTATGAAGCCATACATGGATTAAAAATGTGATGATGGAGAGAAAAGCTTCAAAGGCATCATATGGTCAAATAAAGGAGTGGAGCTTCTAAGAAATGGACATATGTCCCATTAACAAAACATAAGAAGACAAAATTCCCAAAGGCATCGTTTTAATGCATGGAGAATAGGACAAAACATGTTTTATCCATTCAAAGAAGTATGAAAACATGAAGAGCAAATGTAAGGAGCCTCTCTTCTCATGACATGTGTCCTATTCTAAGGCACTAGAAGACAAGAAAATAGAAAGGCAAAAACCCTAAAAGACATAGAGAGCTGACCTTCAGATTTTCAAAAAAGAGAGAGCTCCATTTGTTTCTTTTTTTTTGTTGCTTTTTTGTCGTGTTCCTCTCCTTGTATTTTCCATTTCTTTTGTTATTTTTCTCTTCATTTATTGTTTTAATCTTTAAATATTAATTTTTTGGTGTATTTTGTTTAAATATTTTTGTTGAACCTTTGTTATTGTTATTTATTAATGGAATGTTTTATTCTTGTTAATTTGAGTGTTGTTCTTAATATTCTAGCTTTGGGTTTGTTATTTTTTAGTATTTTATTTATTTTTTCAGCCTTTATTTTATTTATTTTATTATGTTATTAGTTTGTTTAATTATTGTTTTAATTATTTTAGTAATGTTTAGCTAGTTTATTCTTGGGTTGGAAGTTAATGATGGAATTTTGGATGAATAATTATGCGGATTGATTAGGAATTGAATGAGCTTTGTGATTTAGGTTAGAATTGAATTGGGATTCCATATAAATGTCATGAATTAATGATTAATGCTTAGGATTAGCTACCCTAGGTATAATTCCTAGTTTAATTGCTAGGATTGAGCTATGTGGTAAGTAATTGTCCTTGGCGATTTCTACAAGTGGCAATAGGCTAGTCGGTTTTGTTAGGACACTTAACCAACTAATCTAGGATTCTAATTTTCTAAGTTACACAATCTGAACTTGAGAGATTGTGGCTTAGGTTAGTCATTTCCTAGTTTTTTAATGCTATCGCATCATTAAATCTAGAGAGCTTATTGTAGGTTGCCTCGTGGTTAAAGATAAGTTTTCTATCATATAGGACCTATCTAAATTTAGAGGAACTGAGGGTTTGAGAGCTTGTTGAAACCTATAGGCTAGCATCTTAGACCAATTACAACTTATCTATTTCGAGGATCAATTATAAATCAAGAATCCCAGATTTATCTTTCACCTAACTTGTCGTATTTGTTATTTGTTTGCTTCGGTTTCATTAATTGTGTTTAGTATCGAGTTTATGTTTTCATATCCAGGGGTTTTCTTTTCTTTTTATTTTCTTTTTAAAGTAACATTAGAATAGCTTTAGAATACCCTACTTCCCTATAGATTTGACTCTAACTCACCATTACTACATAGTTTGGGTAGTTAAGAATTTATTATTTGGTAGCTTACGACAAGCTCATCAAATTTTTGGCACCGTTTTTGGGGATCTGGCCCTTGTTTTTTTTTTTCTATTTCTAGTGTTGTTTTTCTTTTTCTTTTTATTTTTGGGGTATCTTGTCTTCTATTTGTCTTAGATTCATAACTTTTTCTGATTTTTCGATCTTTTAGCGGCATGGCTCATTATTATTATACTTTTGATTCTGATTCTTTATATTATCCTTATTATGATGATGAGTTTCCATCTTATGCTACTTCTAGATTTGACCATCAAGTGGCAGATTCCACTTCCTTAGCCACACAAGTACTGATGAATAACCAACAAGCTAAGGTATGTGAAGTTTGCTCATTTTTAGGTTATCCTTTTCATACGTGTCTTGTTTCACAAGAGCCACAGTTCATGTTTGATTCTCTACTGTGATACTATTAAGAACGATCATACTTCCAGCCACAGCCTCCACCTCCACCTCCACCATTACGACCGCAACCTGATGGAATATCACTGGAGGAGATTGTCACAAGCTTGGCAACGAGCATTATTCAGTTTCAACAGGAAACAAGGAGTGGTTTGAAGACCTTGGGAGATCAATTAAGCCACTTAGTTAATGTGGTTTAGAGCTTAAAAGCCTAAGCGTCTAACAACATTCTTAGCCAACTAGAGGGAGTACCAGAAGAGGAGGTGTTCATTCCTACAGAGAGTGGAGATCAATGAGAGAACCCAGAAACAATAAAGGAAGAGCAAGAAAAGCTAGGAGAGGAAGAGGCACTTGTTCGAGAAACAGAGGAGGGTACACAACTTCCTAAGGTCAGTAATGCAGTTCATATTATTACTAACCGCCTTTAGTTTCCTTTTCCTAGTTCTTTACAGGTGAAAGAAGAAGAGAAGCAGAAAGAGCAAAATCCACATAATGCTAACTTGATAAATGACTTGTGGGCGAGCGAGCTGAAGACTAAAGGTGGAAAATAGGATGTCACGTTTATACATTCATTGATGATAATCTTACAGAAACCATCCTAGTATGAGAAGGGCGACGCCCATCAGAGAGAGTGGACATTAGAGTTTGACGATGAGACAATGTAGTTCCACTCCCTAAAAGATCTAGAGCATCACGCTGAGAAGGAGCTCACTTCGAGGGAAGTTGCTCTAAAGTCCTCAAGGAGTTTGAGCGTGCATCCTGTTGGGTTCAAGCATCCCAATATCCTCATTTACCACATGGATTGTTTTGGTCAATGCCTAAATAGATCACATGCATGTTTAGATGAAAAAATATATTTCTAGGTTTGATGTTAAAAAGGTAGAGTCCCAATAAGGGCAACAAATGAGATTGAAGGATGAGTAGTGATAGTAATATGTTATATGGGAGGAGTAATAGAGATGACAACATATGAAAAAGGAGGAGTAGCAGGACATATGGCAAGAGTTTACGCAATTCCATTGTTAATCACTACCATCAGTTAAAGATTAATACAATCTACTTATGGATCATTGTGGTGACTAGTTTGATTTTCCATTGTTTCATTTATTTTCACTTTTTTTCTTTATTTTTTTATTTCACTATAATTGTGTTAACATTTATAATTATTGAATATCTTTTTTATTTTAAATTAATCTAACAATGTAGACTAAATATGTAATTAAATAATGATATTCCAAAATTGAACAAGTTTAGATTTCTCTACTAATATCATTCAAACTACATGGAACAAAATCGCCTAAATTTGCTATAAATTGCATATGCTTACTAACTTTTGTGTTCAATACTATATTTTTAGGGATATTTTACATGGATTGTTATGTAAATTTTGAGTACGATGTAGTTAATTGATTGCAGTTGGCCACATACAAATTAGCTCAAATTAATGTATCTTTCTTAAACAATTTAACAATTTAATTCGAGATAAACATTCGGAAAGCATTCCGGTCGAATCAAGTAATAAAGTGGAGTATATTTAAGACTCCGAGTATCGACCCCACTAGGATGTTTATCGGATGTAAGTACTAGGTCAATTGGATTAAAATTATCTAGAGAACACTCAACTATTTAAAAGATAAATAACTAAAATAAACACTAAAATATCCTTAAAAAATTCCAATCTATTGCAACAGAGTCACAGGTTGCTTTTCCTAAATTATTCAATTAAGCTTTAGTAGTTCATAATTTAAATGATGGATCAGTGATACTTAATCTAGGGTCTTCTCCAATTGAAGGCAGCAATATGGTTAAGACATTAACTTATCTCTATTAGTCCTATCCTGGGTTTTGGTTATCCCTCAGACTTAGGTAATAAGCTTAAAGCTTAGGAAGTCTAGTCCTAAATTATCCTAATCTAAGACTAACACCCTCATGACTAACCAATTTTTGGTTAGTTAATTAATTTAAACCATGATGTTTATTAACTTTTGAAATAACCTAGGTAGAGACTATCAGATCCTAGATTATCTTAAGACAATATCCTAAGTGATCAATTCAGGACAATCATTAAGCATTCGAATAAACAAAGATTAATTCACTAATCATAAATTAACACAATTAATCATCCATAAACACATTCAACATGATAACATAATTGAAATTAAACATTAAGCACAAAAATTAATCAAAGCATATGATAAATATAACTTAAGTACAATACTTTGATTATTTCAAAATAACAACAATAATACACAAAATTAAGATTTTAGAATGAACCAAATCACATGCCCAAATGGTATTCTATCTCAAAACTACGTGACTACTATTTTTGGAACTCCAATCAACTTGAAAAACTCAAATTACAAAAGAAAGAAATGAAAAACAACCTAAGACTTCTTTTATCTGAAACTAAAGTGCTTTGATCCTAAAACTGATGCCTAAAACATTTGGGAGAGTTCCCTTTATATAGGGATTGAGCAGCTGCAAGTGGAGGAAGTAGACAAGCCGTAAATATTGAAGATTTAGGTCAAAAATGACTGCGGCACGTGTATTAATGGCACCCCACTATCCAGTAATGGCATCCTATTCATCAATAACGGCAGCTTATTCAACCAATAATGGCACCCTATTCAACCAATAACGACACCCTGACAGGGGGCCATTTTTGCTGACTTTTCAGTTGACTTTTTGACAAACTTCTATCTTTTGACTCCAATCTTCATATTTAAGGTCCCTTACACAAAGTAAACATAATAACACATAAATGGAAGATTTAAGCACTAAAATAGAGTTAAATGAACATCAAATAACATTAAAAAATACTATAAATTTAACCCCCAAAATAAATATTTAAAAAATTATTTAAAGCAACGTGGGTGTCTGAGAGATGCTAGTAGCCACTCAATGCATAATCTACACTCTTAATGTTTAAAGTAAATAAAATCCATCCTTGAATTAATTAATACTAATATCAAAAATGGAAAAGTGCATAAATTGTACTATAGTATAGATTGAGAGTCTTGATTTGTGATCCCATAATGATTTTTAATGGATCCTAAGTAATATGCTTATATTTACTATCTATCTTAAACAATTCAATGACTTATTTATTAATTAATTAAACTAAATAAGAAACTAATAATTTTGAAACAGTTTCACTAGCTTAAGCTTCAATTAAAGAAGTTATGGCCTAGATGGCTAATGTCCCTATGACATTTTTATATTCATTGTTTAACTTGAATTCAACTGATTTTCTAAATTTTTTTCGACTACGGATTCCCTAAAGTGAATTGTGTCTTTTTTAAGTTATGTAATCCCTATCCATCTTAAAAAGTTAATCAAAAGTTCCTCTTAATCAAAATATTAGTTGGAAGCATTATTTCGATATGTGAAGCATATTGTTTTGATTAAATTTTGATATAATCTAAAAAAATTTTGTAAGGCTAACTATAGATGATCATATAATATTCATTACCTATGGACTAATCTATTCTCATAGATGATTTCTTGATCCAGGTACGTGAAATAAAATATTTGGAATTGGCATTTATGTTCACATGGTAATAAAAATTGATTTCCTTAAAACCCATGGATAAATCTCAGGCAAAATTTACAAATCAACATAGAATCAAAGGAATTATATCAACCACCTCTTCTTAAGATTCATAAACATCTAGAGTTTAGCTCTTAGATATATTAGAAAAAAAAAATACCAAAGAATCTATAGCAAAGCTACATATCATGACTCTTGACTCCCTGAATCCTTCATAACTAGTATTAGAAATCAATCTTAATCTTCAATCACTTAATATTTTGATCTAATTCTACTTATATAATTGTTACATAGCCTTGTAAAGATGACTTAAAAATGTAATAGGGTGGCATTAGAGTTTATTTCTGTAGTCCTTTAGTTCGATAGTATGCATGTTTAAGCTGATAACTACATGTTTTTCACTTAGTTTGAATTAATTCTAATGCTTTTGTTAATGTTTAAGCGTTTTTTACATCATTTTTATTGATTTTGAGCAAGAATTCTATCTTATTGATACGAATATCTAATGAAAAATCAAATGAAATTGAGTTAGGAGGCTTAGTGGAGAAGAAGAGTTTAGGAACAAGAATTAAGTCACTATAGCGATAGAGGAAGTTGTCTCTCTAGGTCACTATAGCGATTTGCTAATTTCCAAAATATTTAGGAAGACGTTATCAAGTTGAGTTTAATGCCATATTAGTTTGGGATAATGGGGAAAAAGCCTTGGGAGACACCATTCTTACTCAAAGGAATATGATAGAAAGAAAAACAATAAAATATTTATAGAGACAAACGACAAAAAACTCACAATCAAGATGGAGGAACCAAGATTCAAAATGCTGTCTAGATTTTATAGCAAAGGGGCTTCAACCTACGTCTATTGTTTTCTATTTTCCATTTCGCTTTTGAATGCTTAATATGAATAGCTGGTTGTTGAACATCATTATGGATTGCTAGTTCTAGTTTAGGTTTATTTTTTATTTCTTTATGTGACTTTTATCTTATTGAGTTAAGGCATTGTTTTTTATGATAATGGTTGAGCTCATAATCACTTTGAAATAAGAGATTGCTCTAATTGAATTGAGTTAGGGTGTTCAAAGAGATTTGGTAGCTTCACATACCTACAATTATTAGACTAACAAGTGATTGAAGAGAGATCTTAGTTACCTCATAATTTTCCTTATGTTTACTTCAAATCCAATTGCATATTTAGTAGTAGTGTTGTAAGATGTTACAATTTGGCATTTATGTAATTCAATTGGGATTAATTGATTAGATCTCGAGAGAGGGTAATCAAACTATTGGATATTATGATCAAACATAATTAAATCAATAAACTAAATAAAGGATAATCAAGGATAGAATAACTCCTAAGTCTCCATCACTGAGTACCTACATTGTTTTACTTTCTTTTATGATTTCATTTATTGAATTTTGTTAATTTAATTTAATTTTCAATTTCAATATTTTTTTGTCTACCTTAAACAAAGTGCAATTCAGATTGATAGGTTTCTATATTCAATCCTCATGGGATTGATATATGTAAAACTATAAGTTATGGCCTGTATACATATAGTGTATTGAAAACTAGTAATTAAAATTTTGACATCGTTGTAAGAGACTATGATTTTAGTATCTTATTCAGTTTAGATTATATTAATTTAAGTAATTTTTACACTTTTCTTGTGTGATTGTATATGAAAGAACACAGGAGGGACTAGTAGCTCAAGCAAGCTAGAGGATATAGAAGTTTCATATATCACCAGGCACAAAAGAGAACTTAAGATAAGTAAGCACAAAAAGTTACCAAACAAACATTGGCAGAAGAAGGAATCAAAGAGAACATTGGAGGACTCTCATAAACTTCACGAGGCTTGGCTTCAACACCAATTATCAGGGCATTAGAATACCGCCAGTATAAACTAACAATTTTGAGATAAAGACTGACATTGTTTAATATGTTGTAAATAAACATCCAGTTTACGGTTTCACCAACAAAGATTTAAACTCCCACGTAGCCAATTTCTTAGAGATTTGTAATACATTAAAGCACAATGGTTTATTATAGGATGTCTCAAAGATGAGAATATTTCCATTAACTTTGGAGGATGAAGCTCTGCCTTGGCTAAACTCTTTAAATCTAGAGAGGGCCACAATATGGAATTGGTTGGTTTAGGCCTTCTTGGCCAAGTATTTTACACTAACATAGGCAACCAGTGTAACAGCCCAGACCACCCGCCTATAAATATTGTTCGCTTTGGGCCAGTATCTTGGACCAGTATCTTGGGTCACAACCCTCAACCGGGCTACCCGCACGGTTTTGTTTTTCCCTTTTTGGCGAGGACTTCCCAGGAGGTCACCCATCCTGGTACTACTCTCACCTAAGCACGTTTAACCTTGGAGTTTTTTAAGAATCCGAGCTGTTGTGCTAGGAAAAATGCGTCTGTAGGGGAGAGGTATCTATACCCTTATAAGGCGTACTTCGTTCTCCTCTCCAACCGATGTGGGATATCGCAATCCACCCCCTTGGGCCCCAGCGTCCTCGCTGGCGAATCGATTCGGGTACTGGCTCTGATACCAATTGTAACAGCCCAGACCACCCGCCTACAGATATTGTCAGCTTTGGGCCAGTATCTTGGAGCTAGTCTCTTGGGTCGCAAC
>JAOXYD010000007.1:3199654-3213857 GCA_028565735.1 Pinacopodium congolense
ATAGTTTTAAGTTTTTATTTATTGTTTTTCTAAACATAAAAATAGAAAAAAAAATAACATAAAAAACACACTAATACAGCTCAAAAACTGAAAAAAGCACAGAAACACAAAAAATACAAAAAATTAATATAAAAACATAAAAATCACAACCAACAACAATACCAAACATCCTCTTAATTTATGCAATGCACGCCAGTTAAGCAATTGAAATTGAAGATTTATATTCTTTAATTTATATTCTTTACTTTATATCTTAAGCAAATAAAGTGAAATCTTGATATTAAAGAAAGAATCCTTAAAAATTGTAGAAACGCTTTGCAATTCAAACTGGTTTGATGGAAGTTGTAGGTGTGCTCTTCATTTTGGATGAGATGAAAAAGACATCAAGATAGGTAGGTCGCAAAAAAAGAAGAAGAAGAAGAGGAATTATGTAAATTTTTTGGTAAAATTTAAAAATATATATTTTAAGAAAAGAAACTACAAATATTATGTACTTAATTTAATCTTTTTATTTCATATTTTAAATATTCTTAATTTTGTTGTATTAAATAATGAAATTACTACAAACTAACTAGTATCAAACAAGTTACAAAGTAATTTGTTGGTATAACTCTTTGAAATATGTAATTCAAACATATATTGTTTTTCACATTCTACATTTAAAATGTTCAAAAATGTGGCATGATTGTAGTGACTGAGTTTCTGTTTAGATCTTTTTAGTTCCTTTAATAAATATCTATTACGGGCATATTAGATCGAGGGTACAGATCATGTTTTATCCCTTCTGGTCGAGTTACAATTAGCATAGTGTCCTGCTTATATGAAATTTTCTCGAGCTCCTTTCTGATTAGGGTTGAAAAAAATGCTCAAACCTGAACCAATCTAATCCAAAATTAACATTTAATTTCGATTTGGTCAATTTCAAGTTAATTTTAAAAATAATTCAAGTTCAATCGAACTTCAGAGACAAGGGTGTTCGATCCAAAGTATGGTAACAAAAACAAAAAACATTCTCGTACATATAATTAATCATAATTATTTTGTCTTTACATTTTAATGAGTTAATTTGGATTAGAATTTGGATTAGTTTGGTCTATATTTTGGTCAAGATCAGATTGAAAAACTCGAAACTCAACTGAACAAACGGGCTTGAACTATGGACCTGCTTGACCTATTGATTTGATTTGAACTATAGATTTGATTTGAACTAGCAAGCTTATGGTGCTTTTATAGGACAAAATATGAAAGGACCTTCTATAAAGATTGATGGAGGGCATGAATAGTAAATATCATGACAGATTTGAAAATTTAAACAATTAATCAAAGATTCTTCATTAATTTTTTTCATTGTCTTGCTCCTTTTGAGATAATTATGAAAATAAATGTGAACTCTTAAATGTTTATTGTCCTTTAGCATGGCATATGAGATTCCTCAACTAACTAATTCATTGGTGTGCTAAAAGTGATTAAAAGATGGACATAATTGCAAAACAAGTCCTTATCCTTAATATCTTTGATGAGATGTGACTTGAACTTCTAAAACTTATTTTTATATCATTTTGGTTTTCTTATTCAATTAAAATTAGTGGCACTTTGTCATGTAGAACAATCTTACATTACTAAATGCCGTAACTTTCTAAAAATTTATACCATTAAGATTATGAAAATTTTATTAATCAAAAGAAATATTAGTTAAAATTAATTTAACCTATTTATTCAAATCAAGATTGTAAAATATTATGTAATTGATGTTATTAATCTATTGTATTTTTTAGAGTTTTATATTAGTAAACATTGTTTATACACACACACACACACTAAAAAATCAAAGAGATATAAGTTATCTTTATTGCGGAATTTTGACATATGATTCGGTATATACATGCATTACACTCTGGGAGTTGGTGAGACTGTTAGAATTTTAGAGATTAGAAGTATGTTTTCGTACCCTTTTTGAATCACTATTCTCGTCTTATTTAGAAAGGTTAATCTTGATATGATGAGGAATATTGTAATGTTCTTAAGCGTTTATACACTGCAAGTTATGATTATACTTGGATGAATGCTAACGTCAAACTTAGCTAGTTTTTTTGGCACCAATTTTATAAAGTTATAACGAAAAAGACTATATGATGACAAGTAGTTGATAGATTCAAGTATAATACAATAATAAAAATGTCTTAATCTAAGTTTTCTTTTGAACTTTCATAATTATCTTAGAATTAATTTCAATATTTTTAATGAAATTATCACATTCTCTCTTACTAAAGTTTATAAAAAATTTTAATAAAAATTTTAAAATGTGAACCATTTGGTATAAATATATATATTTCATTAAATTAAATTTTCTCTAATATAATTTAAATATGATTCAAATTAATTAAAGATGGTTGGACATAAAAAATTTTCATTCATGGCCTAAAGAAAAGATACGTATGATTTGAAAAACTCTCCCTTGCATTGTTTAATGAATCTATTTTGATCCTTTTCAGCATTATAACCATCAAAACCTACAAATATTCCGTTCTGATGAGTATTGCAAGTTGTTGGGAAGAAGTTGTTATGGAGCCTCAACCATAAGTTTATCCGGCTTGAATCCATGGAGGGGCTTCATTGACTAATTCAAAGTAAGGAGAAATTTTCCAATAGTTTAATAGAATTATATAAGAGTGTGCTATATTTGTTGACCTTATAGGAACAGTTTATTATCCGTTACAGTTACATTTTGATAATCACTCTTTATGAATTAAATCTGTAATCAAATTACAAACAAATAGCAGGAAATTTATGTGCAAGTTTGTAAGTTATGCAAGAATGTTAATGACTTAAGTGAGAATTCAATATCAATTGTGAAATGGAGATGTTACCTACGTACAATACAGGGAATTTATCATCAAAACACCTTGTGAAGCCAAAATAATCAGTAAGGATTTTCTGTGCAAGTTTCTTAGCCGAAGAAGCCGCCCATCCCACTGAACTTTTTTTTTTTTCCATCACACAAAATTCAGACTAAACCATCACACAAAATGTACTAATCAGGACTTTCAGATTAATCAAAACCAAGTCCAGCTTTGTGAGCAATTGGATCCTTGTTTATCAATTGAATCCTCTTATGAATGACTTCAAGACTTAAAAATCTAAATTTTCAATTCAAATTAAAATTACATTGTAATTATATTAAATTTATGAAAAAAAATAATTTATTTATTTAAGGATTCACGTTTAACCATCAATTTTATATTTTGACATATTTTTAAAAATATTTTTTAATTAGAGAGGATATAATAATATCATTAAAAATATTAAAATTTATTTTAAGATAATTATAAAAAATCTAAAAATTTTGAATTGTTCTCCTCTCTTTCTTAAATTATAGGTGAAATATTTATAGTGTTTTCATGATAATCTTTATCATCTTTTTTTAAAAATTTTATTTAACTCATTTGCACAATTCCGCTAAAGTAAAATATTGGAGGAAAAAGAAGTTACTCTTAAAATCTATTGAGAAAGCTTAGAAAATCAGAGAATAAATTTAGAACATGTGATTAAGTTGCATTGCTGTGTACTAATAGTATCTCATTGTGGAGAAATTGATTTTAAAAAATCGGGTAAGTTTGATATGAGCAGTGATGCAAGTATGATTATGCCTTCTAAGTTTAATTTTATAAAAATATAGCCTATTTGCTTAAGGATTCACATTTAATTCACCCGAATGTAACGAGATTTGCGATTACAAAATGGTCAGAAATCTTAATGCTTTATAACATTATCTTATGACCATTGGATAATGGGTTTGAGTATCGTTGTCCAACGAACACATGGAAAAATCTCAGTATAAAAAGGTGTTCTCTAATAATGTTTCAGATCCTTTTTTACAGGAGAGTTTAAGTGATATATACAGTGTTTTACACATAGTGTTTGACAAGAGTTTAAGTGATTTAACAAATGTTTTTGGAAAAGTGAGTGCGTGAGCTTCTTATAAGCATATTCGTCAAGGGTGTTTAGTTGTGTGTGTGTTTTAGTGTGAGGCGTTTGAGCATCTTTTGTGCATTCATCCATCTAACCTCTTGTAATTATCAAGTGAAATCAAGTGAAGTGTTTTTCAATTGTATCGTTATTGTGAGTAGTTGATAGGTTATTCTTGAGTTTAGGAAAAATAAGCAAGTGAAAGGTTCTCCTTTAACCTGTGAAAAGGAATTGTACTTGTGACGTTATTATCTTGAAGTTGCAATAAGAACAAAAACTCAACAGTGGTATTAAGGACTAGATTAGGAGCAAACGGATAATTCCGAACCAAGATAAATCGCATTGTACTCTCTCCTTTCTCTATACTTCTATTTTTCTGCATCTATATTATGCAGTTGTTTTTAGATAAATTTATTTAAGTTTTTACATTTATATTACTCTTTGTATTTGTTCGATGAAAGAAATTTTAAATATTAATTCATCCTTTCATAGTGACATATCTATCCTAACAATTATCAAATAAATTATTAAAGATTGTCTATTAATCTTTCGTTAATTTTATCGTATATGAACGATAATTGACAAAGTTAATAAAGGATTAATAGATGATAATTATTTAAAACTTCATAAATTTATTTAATAATTTTAAAATCTTAAAGACTCAAACGATAGTTGACTAAATCATAGAAACTCTCAGCGAATTCGATTCTTTTTTTATATGGTTGAAATGGGAGCATCTGCTTTTTGATAAATTATGATAACTTACAAATTATGTGTTTTGAATAGCTCACTTAGTGAATCCACGATTTAAATGTTGTCTCAAACTAACTAACATTAAAAGATCCAATAATTTTGGCTAACTAATCAATTAAAATTGTAACTTCCCCAAATCATTTTGGTTGATTTGAATGAGTTGGAACATTTAAGATCTTTTGATTATGATGTCTGCAAAACGGATCCACCAGTTCATGGTATCCTAACCATTTAGAATCATTGTTTACTCCTTTCTTGGTGGCACGATCTCTGAACATTTCTTACATTATAGAATGTCACAGGGGCTCACTAACCTTTAGTACTTAACATTTGATTTAATATTCTGCAGGAAACTTTTGTGGTTCTTATCCTTGAAACTTCTCAAATTTCTAAAATATTTTGACAAGAGTTTGTTACATCAAGTTGGGGAGGTGAGGGAAAAGTAAACTCAAGATATCGATCTTTTGACTTTGATGATCTGTGTGGAAAAGCTGATTAGTTAAGATTGCAGTTGGTAGACATCTGCTTGAGGTTGAGGCTTAAAAAGTTGGCTGACAAGGGAAGAGTGTTTAATAATAATAATAATAAATTGATTTTAATAATTAGAAGCATGACCTTGCGTTAGGGAGTAGTCGAATTATTAGGAGGGGCATTGAGGAAGTTAGATTAACCGACCGGGCATAACAACATTTAAGACACGAATATGTTAACGTTTACTGATCTGTGCAATAAGTATTTTAATGTAGAATTTATATCTATTTATGAAGAAAAGATGTTTGGGGAAAGGGAATAGAAAGAAGATTGATACGGAGACAGCTGGGAGGGTTTGAGTGGGGTTCGTTTTAAGGACGCGCTAGCACCGTCTTGGTGATCTGTAAAGGACTCGCATCACACTCGCACTGTAACAGCTCGTGCCATTCACGTCCACGCTCCGTGAAACAGTCAGGCAGTGACAGTCAACATCATCGTCATACATGCGCTCATTTTCTTTCTTCTAGCCGTTGTACCTTGTTTTTCTGTAAAAGAAAAAAAATATTCATTTGTAAAATGGGGAATAAGTAAAATAGAATAGGAAGCGGGGACGAAAGAAAATTTACAAATGTCGAATTATTTTGTAGCTTGATTTGTACGTCTAGCCTAAGATCAGTATAATGACTCGGTTTTTAGCTTCCTTAACATAAAAATTAAATAAATTAAAGATAGGGATTGTCAAGTTTGAAAGTAGCTTTGGTATGATGTTAAATAAAGAACGAAAAATGAAAGAAACCAGGCGAAGCACGATGCGGGAAAGGTAATGTGTGATTGAAAGAAAAAAATATAGTGTTTGGATCAAGTCATAAAAATAATATTATTAAGTGAAAATTTTAATTACAATGTAATAGTTCGAACAAAATACAGGTTTCAAGGAATCAGGCTAGGGCTATCCTTTCGTTTGACAGGTAATACTCGGGTGGGGAAGGCCAAGCATTCCGTTGAGCTTAGTGAAAAAGGCAGTAATTTTTGTAGGAGTTGTTTGGTTTTAATTTTTAATTTTTGTTTATATTTATATTTATATTTATATTTTTAAATACAAATTCGATGAAAATAATTAATTAAAATATAAAAAAGATAAAAAAAATAGACAATATTAATCTTTATATTTTAAAAAATAAACATTAAAAATAGAAACCAAAAAAATTAAATCAAAGGTACCTTTAATATAATTGGTTTACGTTTTCTACAGCAATTGGTTAGAAAAGAGAAAAAGAAATTTAACAGAAAACTTCATTATTAATACTTCTATGTCACAACCAAATTCTTTGTTTATTTTGGCTTTCGTTTTTTGTTTTGATTTCTTATTTTTTCAAACATAAAAATCGGTAAAGAAAACATATTAATACAGCACATAAATCGATAAAAAAAATATAATTACTAATACAAAAATATAATAACCACAACACAAAATTACAATTCACAATTCAATTAAACATCCCTTAACTTTAAGTTTAGCAACAATTTCAGTATTACTGAGTTATTATATTGAAAGATAAGATAGAATAGAAACAATTAGTATTACACATCATTAAAATCCTTACCTGCTCTTGCATTCTAAATTCTAGCGATAATTCCAGCAATTTTTGGAGTTCATTATCTACTAAATTGTAGCAGCATCCTGTAAACATGAATCCATATAATGTCTTTTTTTGATGGCGACATTTCATTTATAGCATAGTAGTCTTGTTATAAAAATCAATTATTGACATGGAATGGACTTGATTTTAATTGATACAAAAATCGATCGCTTTAAATGATACCTCATTAATAAGCCAAATTCTAGAATAAACATCCTAGATGGTTTTTCCTTTCCTCTTTCTCTATGTAAAATTGCTGAATAGGAATAGGTCCTTTCTTTTATTATCCTTGCTTGAATGTCATTTGTAATTAGTTATTTTTGTGCTTTCTTTCCATAGTCGTTGGGGTCTTTGTTTTGCAATTCTACCATAAAACAGGCACCTTCGTGGCCGTCCATTAACTCAATTTCTTTTGTTCTTCCAACTTAACATAATCTTCGTGGCACTCCATAAACTCAGAAATTCAAACAACCCGGTGGCAGTTTAGTAAATAAAACCATCATCAAAGCCATTTATTCACCTTCTGTTCATTATAATACATTCTCCAAGAGGAGGGAGGATACAGAACACGGATACGCTCTCATTGTCAATACCATTTAACCTCGGAAGAAAGAAAGAAAGAAAGAAAGACTGGCGCTCTGAATCAAAGACGAGAAGGAGTTGGAGGAGGAACACTCTTTATTAGGAGAAGCTAAGTTAAGGAAGAAAGCAAAGGGGAGGTGATCAGCGAGCAACAATGGCCAAGTTGTTCAGTTCTTGTTTGGTGATGTTCATCTTGATCTTGATGAGCAGTACTTCCACCACCCAAGCAGGTGGGGACCTCCAACACCATCTGGGTTGGATACTCACCAGATCACCCTGCAAGGGGTCCATCGCAGAGTGTCTAACGACTCTCCATGGGGATGAAGAGTTCGAGCTTGAGTCAGAGGTCGGCCGGCGTATTTTAGCCACCAGCAAATACATCAGCTATGGTGCGCTTCAAAGGAACACTGTGCCTTGCTCTAGGCGTGGTGCCTCCTACTACAACTGTCGACCTGGTGCCCAAGCCAATCCCTATAGCCGTGGCTGCAGTGCCATTACAAGGTGCAGGAGTTAATTTGATCGATCTCCGAATCTATCATCTAATTCTTTCTCTTTTCATCTTTGTTTTTTTGTTTTCCCTTAATTTCACTCCTCCGACGGGGTTTGCTTGCAAGTGAAAGAAAAAAGCAGAGACAATTATAAATGGTGACGCTTATTCGTTGATATAAACTTTGTTGTAATGATACCTGAAATGTCTTAATGTACAACTTATTGCTTTTATGTTTTCTTCACTCACACATTTCTTTCGAATTTTTGACACCTTTATATTTCTTCCATATCTGTATAGTTCTAGATTGATCACGATGATTAAGGAAGAAAGATCTGTTCTTTAACTTGATTGGTTCTGATTACATCTGGGATTTGTGGGAAAGTAGTAAATCCGTTGCCTTGTGGGCTTGTAACTCTCATAATCTTGTCTCTATCAATCAGGTTGACTAGGAATTTCTTCTTAGCAGTCTTTTGGATCCTGAAAAACTTCTTCCATCTTTTCTCTTATCATTCCTCGAGATTCCAGGTTTTGACCTTAGGATTAAAAAAAGTAATAATAACAATAATAATAAAGGAACAAATTCTAGTAAAGAATTGGTTATTTTCCTACCGAAGATCATCTCGGACATAAACATCATTTATGCAGATAGTTTTTGAATTTTATGTTGATGTTCATAACTCTATCCTCCATTTGGTTATGCTCTTTCTCCATATTTTCCCTTTAAGAAATTCATTACTGAGATGGCACGAAAGTTGACTGGAAACTGGAGACACAGGATCTGCAACTTATTTTCTAACTGAACCATGGACATAGCACGTTCCCTTATGCTCGACCCAAATATTTAATTAATGATACTGTGGCTGCCAAGTTAGAATATGTAACAATGTGTTACTGTTATTGAGAATAATCACGGCACTATTGCAACGACTACTTTAACGGTTAGCTGCATGTATCGGTACTATTATGTCTTCCACAGTCGTCAACTCCCGTGATTTCTTAGCCTCGAAGTCAGCCCTTAAGAAGATTGAATTATTGAAGATACTCCTTGTTATCTATGATTGCTGTGGGCTGCTTCTTAGGTAGGTTGTTAGCAGAAATCACCTTCGTTTTTGAAGTCATTCACTTTGTGGCATGACCGCTTGGTGTGGCCAAAGAGGGCCTAGTGTTGCCTGCAAACTTTGAAATTAAGTGTGTGACCCCATCGCCTGCATGGGTATCCGTCAAATCAGTGGAATCCCTGCGATGGCCCAATCAGACTGACCTTTTCCATAATCAAATCTGACAAATCAAATTGGCTGTAGCTACGAATCATTAGTAAATTATTACTTTGGATACACATCATGGATGAAAAAATATAATTATGACCGTGGCATCGTCCATAAGCAAACTTATTCCACACTTGCTCATCTGGAACTGGAACAGACGAAACAGGAGACCAATTGAAAACTATTGGCTGATTGTGCAGCCAGAAGAGGGTGTCAGGCCATTACCTAACTGACCTGCCAAACCTTTGGTTGGCTTTCACATGCGAAGGATGGAGTTGCAGAATTTAACAAATATCAAACATCCCACGTCGCGTTTTGGTTTAATTTTTAATTTTTTTAAATTTTTTTAAGTTTTTGTATGCGTTTTTTAGATTTTTCTATTATTTTTTAAAAAATTTTATATTATTTTTTGATTTCGTCATTAAAAAGTAAAAACAAGAACTCGAACATTTAGGGGCCGTTTGATAGTATTTCTGTTTTTTTATTTTTATTTTTCATTTTTGTGTTTCTATTTTTCTTATGAAGAAAAACGAAAACATATTTGGTTGATATTTGTAATAAAAAAATAAAAAACAAAAACGTATTTAGTTAAGATTGATAAAAAATATATAATTTAATAGTAATAGTCCAATATAAAATAAATTTGAATTATTTGACCAAAAAACTCTTATACACCATAAAAATATATTATTAATCAATAGATTGTATTCATTATTCAATGAAAAAAAATTATTTATATTTTCTGTTTTCAAAATGCAGAAAAACATCATTTTATTGTTTCTTTGTTTCTGTTTATATTTCTCTGATTTTAAAAACAGAAAACATAAACAGCATACAGGCAAACACATTTTTTCCCTCTATTTTTCTGTTTTTTGAAAACAAAAACAGAAAATAGGAAATATAAATGCTACCAAACAGGGCCTTAGCATTATTTCTCGTTTCTGTTTTTTATTTTGATTTTTGTATACATGTATTAATTTTTATGTATTTTTTAAGTTTTTATACTTTATTAATATATTATCTTTTTTTATTTTTATACTGTATTTATTAATTTTTGTATTTATAAAGATAAAAAAGGAAAATCGAAAATTAAAATAAAAACAAAGAGGCCTAAAGTTCAACAAAACAAAACATGATATTAGCTTTTCGGTTTTTGCTGATTAGTAACGTCCGGTGGCTATTTTTGAAACAGGCCCAATAAGATTTCTGCACCTGCTCCAAAATATGGAGTTTCACCTTCACTCCATGATTTTGAGTTCTAGTAATATCTGTTCATAATATAGAAGCCCACTCGTGAGTGTTCAATGATTGCCGATCAAGCTTTATTTGGTTTTCAGAATTTCATCTTCAATCTTTATGAAATTTAAATTGCAATTTTAATATCTGTAGTTGACCCGAATTTTTAGTAATTTAATAAAAATCGAGTTATTGAATTAAAAATAAAATCGTAAGAAAATGAAAATAAGAATGATTTTTTTAAATTAAATGAGACTGTCATCTTAATTTGATGTCAATGCATAACCTAACAGAAATTATAATTTGCTGCGTTGAAATTAAGCTTAAAATATGCAGTGGAAAATTGAGACCAAGATATAAACATATTCAAGCCAGCACCAATTATCATAGTGATCATTATTTCTTGGTTACTATGTATGCACAAACTTGTAGTATGGTGATATCACAAGACCGTAGGGAACAACAGTTTGCACAAATTGTCGTTTTAGATGCAAGGGTTACCCCTTGCGGACCATGGTTTCCGTGCCTTGCATTTATTATTTTTGTTAATTAATTTAATTTTTCAAAGAAAACAGTTTGTTCAAATTAAAAATCCAAAATTTTAAAGTCTACTTTGTTGCATTTTCATTTTTTCATTTTTGCTTTTAAATTTATAGTTTTTATTTTTAAATTTAATTTTTTCCTATTTTATAATTTATAAAAATTTTGTTTTTCCCTTTTTATCATAATCTTTATTAAATAAATAAATGTTATTTGATTATTTAATAATAAAATAAAATTATACTTAATTTAATTTAAATAGTTATTTTATTTTATTTTACACTAAATTTAAAATCAAATAAAAATTAAAATAATTTTGACAAATAAAAAAATTTAAGAATTTGATACCTATTGTTCATCCCTAATAGTATGTAAGAGAGAGCATAAATTTAGGTGTTATAAATTAATAAATTTTTCTACTTAAGAACTACATCTTAAGAAAATTTTAGTAGACAAGCATATGAAATACCAATATAATACAAGATCAATCAGAAATAAATATAAAATAAAGAATGAAAGGAAAACAATATGCAAACTAATTTTCTAATGGTTCAACAAATAATACATGTCTATGATGATGCTACTGCATGTATCTAAGTATAAAAATAAACTTCCTGCAAAATAAACTAATGTAGTAATGAAAAGTTGAGATCGTTCCCATGAGAAATTTCAACATTAGTAATTATGTAATACGGAAGGGGATGTTTATATTCAGTGTTTTTACTATTGGTACAAACCGACGAAAAACAAACTAATGTAATAGTGAAAAGTTGGGATTATTCATATGAGAAATTCCAACGTTAGTGATTACGCAATTTGGAAGGGGCGGTTTATATCCAACGTTTTTAATACCAGTTTCCGTTGGTTTGTATTGTATCGACCAAAAAATAATACGAAATAAATAAATTTCATATCGAGTTTAAATACTGATCGATACCGCGTTTACTAACTTGTACCAGTCGATTTATATCAATTTTCGAAATATTGACTTAAAATTGAGGCTGGTATGCAAATTTCGTAAAATTAGTACGATATTTTTTTTCTATCTCACAAAATGATCACACACTCGTGACCTTTAAAGTCACGCACGTGGCCTTAACTTAAAAGGCCACGCCTGTGGCTTCGTGGCCTTATAGTAACAAGCGTGGCTTATTAATATATATTATTAATAATATATTTATATTTTTTATTATGGCCTATATATATATGTAATATATATATGTAATATACATATATATTAATAATATATACATATATATTATTAATATTATTATAATATATTAATAATATAATACAATATATATTAATATATATTATTGATACATAAGTAGTTTTTATACTGGATAGTGATGTTAGTTGTAGTATGTTTTTTATTCTATGTATTATTTATTATATGATATTTGGATAAATTTAATTATAGTTTCATGATTAGAGATTATTACTTGATGATGTGTTGATTTATTGATATTCAATAATGTGTATATATGTTTTTATTATTTTTATTATATTTATTCAAGTTGATATTTATTTGAGAAATAGATAAACATTAGTATTAATATGAATGAAAAAAATAGTTATTTGTTGTATATTATTATTAATTTATGCGAGTTTTGATGTATTAATATTAAGTTATGATAGTTTGGTGATTATTATTTTGTTTATATTAATTCAACTTGTAATTTATTTGACAAATATGTGAAAATTGATATTAATGGATAAAAATATTATATGAAAGTTTTATTATAATGATTGTATTAATTGAATATTTGAAACATGTTGAAATTATATTATAGGGTATGCTTAATATATACATGAACTATTTTACATATTTTATAAAATCTAAGGACTATTTTATAATTTTAAAAAATTGTCTGATACTGGTATTGATATTAACTGATACTGGTATGATACCATTCCGAGATAAAAACTGATACCGATATGGTATCGATTTTCAAAACATTCTTTATATCATGAATTAAACAAAGTTTAATCAAAATATTAAATTGAAAATAATTAACGATAAAACGATGAGAAACTAAATAATTAACAATAGAAACTTTTAGCCTACAGTCTCCTTTCTTATTGAATTTATTTTGATCATCAACACTAAAAGTAATTAATTTATTATTTAAGCATTAATTGTGAAAATTTTCTTTACCTATCTTTTCTTATGTTTAACTAACCAAAAAGTGTACTCTAATTAAACTTTTTTAATCAAATACCTGAATACGATATAAAATTGAATTAATTAATAGCTTTACGAATCAAGAAGATCAACGAATTAGATAACATATATATATAATGTATATTTAGTCTAAAAATTTATTTTCCTAGAGAATTGTGTTTATAATATAATAGACAAAAATCCTAATTGCTACTTTTGATTAGAAGAATTGAATGTTACCTGTCTAGTCTGACAATTGATTGAATAAATCCTTACATTAGTAACACACCTAGTTATAAATCAAACAGTCAAATAATAATTTAGAAAAATAATTAATACTTAATCAATAAAGAAATTTAATTAAAGAACAAAGGTTTCACAATAATTAAAGTTTAACAATTTAGGATCTAGTTAGCTAAGACTAAAGTTTTAATTACTTAATATCATAATTTTCTCCTTCCTAACTAATATTTCTATTGTTTATTTTTCCTCTCTAACGACATGTTTTAGCCTCCTCCCTACGGTGCCTCATGTTCCTGATCTATTTCTATCGAATTCAGCTTAGGTTTGTTATTTTTGGCATACACCTGCAACTCACTTCTCTGCTTTTTTTTTTGCTATCCTCTCTTCCCTTATTGTACAGCTCGCATTTCTTTATTCCCCTTCAATGGTTTTCTTTCTCGAGTCTTATTACCTTTCAAACTCTTTCCTTTTTAAAATACACAAATAAAAATTCCTTTTTCTCTCCTTTTAGTTTGTTAAATGTAGGATAAAAACCAAAATAAAATCTTTTAGAATTGTTCTACCAAATTTCACATGCATTACCACTACACGATGCCATGTCTAATTAGCTCCAACGTCAACTTTAACTCTTTTCTTTCCAGAGTTGCTACTATTCTTTCCCTTTCATTCCAACATGTACCCTGACACAAAAGGGAAATAATTTACATTAAGTATAGCATTTTACTTTATAATTAAGGAAAATTGTTGAATCAATGGAGGTTCCAATCTTGGTTTTAATGATAACAAAATATGCTTAATCACTAATGGTTTGAGTTTATGATGTTAATCTTAAAGTTAGGTATGTTTCAAGAAG
>JAOXYD010000007.1:3259337-3297115 GCA_028565735.1 Pinacopodium congolense
TACAATTTCAAACATCAAAGTGCATCAACCCATCCTTCAAATAAGTTCATATTTTTCCCTCAAACACTCAATAATATAAAAAACAATCAAACACATAAAAGATAATGAAAAGCAATGCAAAAGTTCATACTGATTATGTTTAACACACACAAATAATACTTAAAACACCTAAAAACAACCTAGAAACATAGTATGAAAACACACTTATCATAAAATATACACAGTTGCTCACAAATACAAAAATTATTCATAGGATACTCAGCAATTAGCTCTCTAAATCACTTCCAAAACTTATGTAAACTCTCTCTCTCATATTATCCAAATAAGTAAATCAAAATTTTCAATTTAGCGATCTTAGTTAGGGGGAAATAATTTAGCTAAAAATATGTTAGCAAGATCATCCTAAGTCTTCATCGAATTAGATTGAGAAGCATTTAACTAGGTATGAGATCTATGTTTCAGAGAAAAGGGAAAAAGCTTCAACTTAAGAGCAACATCTAAAATGCCAGAACTTCTATAGAGATTGAAAATATTACTAAAATTTCATAATTTCATAATTGGATTTTATAAGGTTGATCCACTAAATTGAGAAGACATAATCTTGGAAATGACATCATTAGGAATTTCAAAATTATCAAAGTCAATCCTAGGCCTAACAATGCTAGACTTAGGTCTACTCCTAGTTCATATAATCAATTCCAACATGGTTGGGTCTCTATAAGATTAGACAATTAAGTACTTATGATGTTCCATTTTAAAATTGAACGTAATCCTAACAAAAGATGAATGTAAGGTATACATAAGCTTGGGATCAAGTCAATGGAAACAAGAAGCAAACCAACTAAACAAACATGCAAGAAAAAGAAAAACATCATAATATAAATAATATAAACAATATTACATTCTAGAGTAACTGACATCGATATATTCCTAATATCACTATACTATCCCCAGCAATGACACCAAAAAATTATTGCTAGTTAGTTTGGTCTAAATTATCTCAATTAATTATCAAATTAAACAATTAAAGCACACTTTCTCAAATCAATTTCAAAAGTAATAGATACAAAAAGTGTACTGTTCAACAAGTAATAAAACGGAGTAGTTTTATGACTCTAGAATGTCAAACCTATAAGGAAAGTTAATGACTACTAGGTCACTCATATTACAATTATCTAGAGAACTGGAGATTGCTAAATAAAAAGGGTTAGAATTGCTAAATTAACCTAGAAAATTCTAGCTTATGCAATTGATTCCAAATTACCTAATAATTTCCAAATTAATTTATTAGCTGAGGTTTAAGCTTTAAATGACTTAATTGTGCTATAAAATGGATTGGAATGTCCAATCTAGGGTCTTCACTAAATCAAGACAATGCTATGGTTAAGATAGTGCTTTATCTCTAATCATCCTCAATTGAGGTTTGGTTATTCATCAATTTCAGGTATTAAGCTTAAAGTTCAAGAAGTTCTAATCTTAAAATCCATCTTCTAAGACTAGTAATCCCATGATTAATGAAATTTTGGTCATTCATTGATTAAAATCATATTGTTTAATGATTTTTTCAATGATTAAAATAGACAAATATCGAATCCTTAATCATCTTTTTATCTTACCTTACTCAAAATAAAAAAAGATTATCATCCAACATGCTATAAAAACTTAATCAATCCATTTAACAACTCGTACTTAGCAAGAAATCATATTAAAAACATCATATATAACCAAGAAAAATTAGATCTAACCATAACAACATGTTCTTGCATATATATGAATAAAGAGAATGAAATAAGTGAGCTAAAGGTTTTAAATTTCACCAAATGATGTTCTAAAGTGATCCATAGCCTTTAATCACCTTAACAAAATCTTATAAATTCTTAAAACAACCTTAAATTACAAAAAACAAAGTTGGAAAACAAAAAAGAAAAGAAAACCTAACTTAAAGGAAGAAAGGAGAAAATTTAAGATAAATCTCATATAAGTTGCTCTAATATATGTTATGGTTATTCGAAAATGAGTTCTCTACCTTCTCTTCTATGTCTCCTTTAAGTGGAGAAAGTTATAGCAAATAGAAGGAAGAACTAGCTAGAAACATCTTGACTGCTACTTAAATGACATTTGAAAGGGAGTTAAATGGTATCATTTAACTACCGTCGTTTCACACTAAATGGTGCCTTAAATGCAAGTTGGCAGGTGTTAAATGGTGGGTGCTTACAAATGCATGTTTAATGCCATTTTAGCTCTAATTTTGATCCTTTCTTCAAATTTGCTCAAAAAATTAGGGAATAATATGCAATATAAGCATTTCAAGGCATAAATTCAAAATTTTATCATCAAAATAGGGGTGAATTAACATTAAAACATCATGAAAATTATATGAAATGAACCCACCCCTATCACTAATACTAAATGTCTTCCTTGAATTGTGCTTATCATGAAATGCCTTTTTCCTTGTAAATGTGAACATTCTTAAATGCATCACGGCATTATAACTCTTACAACTATAACTTTTTGTATGCATTAATGGCCTCTAAATCCATGTTGCATTGCTTAATTTCCAATAAGCTCTATGCGCAAACTTCATAGGTAAATGACATGACCTTCCAAACATCAGCCTATGTGGAGACATCCTAATTGGAGTCTCACATGTTATGTGATATGCTCACAGAGCATTATTAAGGTGTAACCGCTTGTCTCTTCTATTGGGATTGATTATCTTCTCCCAAATAGACTTTATTTCTATATTAGATACCTCAACTTGACCACTTGTTTGAGTATGATAAGTCATAGAGGCAAGATGAACCACTTGCTACTTCTAAAAGAGAGCTTTTAATCAAATAAAGACCTTTACTTCAAGACTAGGGGATAAATATTTTTTTTTTATGAGTGGAGTTCGTTTTTATGTTATTTCATACTATAGAATTAGGGGATGTTTAGTTAGGTTGTGTATTATGATTTTGTGTTGTGGTTGTTGTATTTTTGTATTGATAAGTGTGTTTTCTTTATCGATTTCTATGATGTATTAGTGTGTTTTTTTATCGATTTTTGTGTTTAGAAAAACAGGAAACTAAAACCAAACACGAAAGCCAAACTAAACAAGGCCTTACCTTTTTGTGGAATCGTTTCTCATTTTCTCACGGGAGGATACACTACCAGATTATCTAAATATTATGGTTGGTCCTAGCTCTGATCCTGATATTCTTTATGTGGTTATGCCAGCTAATAAAGTAGATGAATTGGTTTTTATGGCTTTATTCTATTTGTTATTAAAACAATGTGGTATCTCGCCACAAGACGATTACCGATTAAAAGATCTCTGTCACTATAATAATTATTACTATAATAATACTCTAACTATATACTACAATATACTACAATACTATAAACAATATTATATATTATATATAATATAATAATATGTATAATAATTAATAATATATATAGATATATAATAATTAATTTATAATAAAATATATAATAATAAAGAAAAATATGATAAAAAATAAAAAAAATTCGGGAATTGCATATTGAATTAATTCAATTATGGTTCTGTTGCAAAAATGTGCTCCTTTGTCACTTATGATGGCTCTCACAATCCAAAAACCTAGCAAAAGTGTGGATTTCAAGAATTCTGCAACCACTTTAAAATCATCAGTTTGAGTGGCTTTTATTTCCACCAATTTCTTCATATAATCAACAATAAGAAAAATATTTTAAAATCCAAGAGAATATGGAAAGGATCTTGTGAAATCCATTCCCCAAACATCAAAGATTTCACAAATCAAAATAGAAGTTTAAAGCATTTTATTATGAGAAACCAACATACTTATTCGTTGAAAATTGTTGAAAATCCTGAAAAACTCATAAGCATCCTTAAACAAAGATGGCCAATAAAACCCCTGGTCCAAGACCTTGCGATCTATTATTTTAGGACCAAAATGTTCTCCACATTCATAAGAAAGAAAAAAATTTTAAATGGATGAAAACTCATCATTAACTATACACCTTCTTATAACTTCATTGACACAATATTTCCAAAGGTGCGGATCATCCCAAACACAATACTTAGCTTGATTTTTCATTCTCCCCTTTTTGTGTATTAGTGAAATTAATGGAAAATTATTAAGAAACCCAATAGTTTACAAAATCCACATAATAAGGGGTCTCCATATACATTGTAAGTAACTGATCATCTTGAAAATAAACAATGATAAGAGTGTCATCAATGCCATTTCATTCTTCAATTCAAATAATTTTCCACTTCATTCTTCATTCCCTTCTTATCCCTAATGTCCATATTAAACTCCTAAAGTAAGAGGATCTAATAATTGAGTATCAACTTTGCTTCCTTTGTTAAGAGTAGGTACTTCAAAGATATATGACTAAAATAGATAATGATTTTAGTACCTAACAAATAAGACTTGAATTTATCTAAACCCAAAACTACGACAAGAAAATTCTTTTTTGTGGTTTGGTAATTAACTTGAGTGTCATTCAAGGTCTTTGAGGCATAATAAATAATATGAGGAGTCCACCAAATTTGTTTAAACCAAAACTGCTCCTATGGCATGATTAGAGGTATCATATATAAGCTACAATGGGAGATACCAATAAGGAGGTTAGAGGATAGGTTCAGTGACTAACTTCCTCTTCAAAAGATCAAATTCTTTCTTGCACTCATCATCAATTACAAAATCGATATCCTTATGCAATAGCCTATATAATGGTTATAAAATCTTTAAAAAGCCTTAGATAAGCTTGCGATGGAATCCTGCATGGCCAAAAAAAGTATATACTTCTTATATAGAAGTGGGATAAGGTAAAGAATGCATAAGATTTATCTTAACTTTATCCACTTCAATTCCTTTTTGTGAAATAACATGACATAAAATTATACCTTGTTAGACTATAAAATGATATTTTTATTAATTAAGATCAAGGTTATTTTTTAATAATCTTTTAAGCACTAAGATGAGGTGACTTAAGATTTTATCAAAGAAATCTATATGAATAATAAAATCATCTATAAAAACTTCTATGATTTTCTCTAAGTAATCAAAAAAGGATACTCACCATACATCTTTGAAATGTGGTAGAAGCATCTCACAAACAAAACAGAAAGCAATGGTAAGCAAGTGTACCATAAGGGTAAGTGAATGTCATCTTCTCCTAGTCTTTCAGAGTTATAACCACCTAAATATAACTTGAACAACCATCAAGAAAGCAATAATAAGCATGACCAATAAGATGTTTAAGAATTTGATGAATAAATGGTAATGGAAAAAGAGTCCTTTCTACTTGTAAAATTAAGGTTACGATAATCTACATAAACTCTCCATCTAGAAGCACAGGAGTCGGAACCATCTCTCCACTCTCATTATCCACTATAACGACTCTAGACTTTTTAAGGACTACTTAAAGAGGACTAACCTACTTGTTATTTGAGATGGGGTTGATGAGACCCACATCTAAAAGATTCAACAACTTCTTTTTCACCACTTCTAATATCAGTAAGTAAAGTCACATTTGTACTTACCTAACAGGTGTAACGCCCTCTTCCAAGAAGATCTTATGCACACACAAAGAGGGGTTAATTCCTTTGATATCAGCCAATGTCCATCCCAATGCTATCTTGTACTCTCTCAACACTTTAATAAGCTTCTTTCCATACATGGACATAGGGTTACTTGTTACTATCACCAGTATATTATTGTTAGCTCTCAAATACACATACTTGAGATACCTGGGCCTGCCTGGGAAGACGGCGAGGCCAGGGGGAATCTACTGATGTGGACCCCTAATCGATGTTCTCTTTCATTAGGGCCACACCCTCGGCTCATTCCGTACCTATCTTTAGAAGCGCTGCTATAAACTGGGTAGAGCATGCATAATAGAAGATAACAATTGATTAATAATAATAGAAACAATAATGTTAAAGAAGCGTCTCTAAAGCAATTATAATGGTATTTCTTCACTAACTACCAAATAATAAACCTAAGTAAACCTCATTATACAGTATGGCAACCTAAAGTTGAACCACAAGGAGCTATAATGCAATTGTTATTTCAAATATTGTGTGGAAAAACAAAAAACAAAAACCATTGATGCGATGAAAGCTAAATAAGCTATGATGTAATGCCTATAACCAAAGAGATAAACATAATACAAAATATGATAAAATTAATAACAATATTAAAGAAATAGTTAGAAGGTATCATCAAGATTCTAAGACAATCATCGATCTTATAATCTAAACAATTGGTGCCCTAGTTAAGATTTTAGTCTATGGATCTAAATAGACTCTTGAATCCTACGTTCCTCTAAAATAGGTCAATCTAATAAGTTTTAAAAATACCCCTAACTCCACTATAACTTAGAATAAGCTCTCCAAGTTTATTAGCAAAGAAGCATTAGGAAATCAGGAATAACTAACCTAGGCAAGTAACACACATGTTCGGTAGGTGTAACTTAAAGGATTAGAACCTTAGATTAATTGGTTAAGTGTGCCTATAAAACCTATTAACCTATCTCTACTTACTGAAATTGGTAATAACTATTACGTATCAAAAGCATTAATCTTAGTAATTAAATTAAGAATTAAAAAAAAGGTGATTAAGTCTAAGAATAATCCTTAATTCTTAATAATAAACTTAAGTTTCAATCTAACGTAAGCTTAGAAACACCAATTTAAGAAAAGATCAATCTCATTCTTACTAATAATTGCCCATCATTCGTTTAATACATTTAAACCCCTAAATATTTAGCCATACATCCTAACTATAACAAAAATAGAAAATAAATATAATGTAAACATGTTAAAAAATATATAACTAGTAATGGAAATTAAAATTTAACACTAAATCTAATGGAAACCTAAGGTTTTACTCTAACAATCAACTTAATCCAAACCAACACATAAAACTCAAAATTAAACATACTAAAACAGAACATCCAACACCCAAAAACAAAAAAAAACTGAAATTAAACAATCTAGAAATAAAGAAAATGCAAAAACTTCAACTATAAGGCATAACCCAATAAAAAAACATCCCTAGTTAAAGGAAAACATTATATTAATCCACCACACCACTAGTAATTAATAAAGATAGAACTAAAACAACAAGAAACCAAGCTTAAAAAACTAATAGTTAAGGCTAAAACTTGAAAAGAAAGCCATCTATTGATATAGAATTCAACATTCATATAATATTCATGAAGATTAAGCTCAAAACACATCAAATATCCAATATACACATAATTGATCACAAGAATACGAAAATACATTAATAAAAACATCTAACAATAATAAACAAAGAGTAATATTACTTCAAAAACTAACTAAACAGATGGAAATCCAAAATAAAAATAAAAACCTAACTTATATGCCTAAAAATATGAAGAAATTGCAAGAAACAAGATGAAAGCTTAAGGAAATGGAAATTTCTGCTAGAAACATCTTTGCCTTTCTTCGAGCCTTTTATACCTTTTCAAATTAGGCTAAAACCTAGGATTCTGTAAAGATTAATTTTCCCTTTTTATTTTCCACTGTTAGCTCCTTTAACGGTGGCTCAGTGACCTCAACAGTGGTTTACTCTGAACTACTGTTAAGGTTGCAGCTTTCGACCTTTAACGATGGTCTACATAGACCGCTGTTAAACTACTCTGAACTATCATTGATGTTTTAGGCAGCAGACATCACTCCATTTTTTTTCTCTAATTCCTTCTAAAACTTGATATTTTGATTTAGAAGTTGTGTCAAAAGATTAAACCAATCATTTAACATATAATAACACAAATTGAGGACTTTTAATCCAAAAATAAGGATGAATTCAAGTGAATATACAGACAAAAGCATAACAAAATTCATCCTTATCTGATGAATTCCTCCATCTCCTCTCCTAGCTCAAACTTGTTCTTTAAGTTATTATATATTTCTTTCTCCATCAAAATTGACAAAACTAATTCTAGTGGATCATTAGGAGAAAGCAAATACACCCTTTCAGCCAATGAGTCAATGATATCCATCCCAGTAATAGACTCATAATCTGTAGGATATCTCACAGTGTCAAAGATGTTGAATCTAATAACCTCACCTTTGAACTTTCAAGATCAACACTCTGCTATGGACATTTATCTTGATTCAAGAAGTCTTCAAGAATTGTTTTCCTAATAGAATCGATGATGGACTTGAAGACTCCTTATCTTGCTTATTTAACACATAAAAATTAACAGGAAAAACAAGTTTGTTTACTTACCCCAAAACATCCTCAATAACTCATTTAGAGTTTTAGAACGATCAACCAACTACATGAAAACAATAGTGTCTTATAAAGGGTCAAGATTAAGAGCTTTAAAGATAGAAGGTGGCATGACATTAATAGAAGCTCATAAATCTAGCATGCATCCCTCATAACTTGCGTTACCAATCTTATAAGGAAAGGTGAAAATACTTGGATCCTTAAATTTAGGGGTAACTTTCATTGCAAAACCATTGACACATTTTCCTCTATGCTAACTTTATCTTTACCTTTAACTTTACGCTTATTCATGCATAGCTCCTTTAAAAATTTTGCATACTGTGGCACTTGTTTAATTGCCTCCAGTAGAGGTATGTTCACCTCCACTTCTTTGCGAAAGGCCTCCAACTCCTCTCTCTCTTGCCCCAACTACTTGTTCTTAGCTAACATACTTGGAAAAGGAATAGACACTTGGTTAGTAACAATAGAATGTGAATTACTTATCTTAGGAGAATTTTCATCCTCCTTCATTTTTAAAATAGTTTCCTCTTCCTTGCATTGCTCCTTCTTTTTCATTATGAGACATCCACCTCTTTACTACTCCGTAAGGTAATGACACATGGATCCTCTGTAGGGTTCCTCATAGGCTAGCTAGGATGTCATGTAAAATTTTGATTAAATTCTTGCATCCTCTAATGTTCTATCCACAAATGCTCTATCACTCGAGGTGTCGACCATGTTCTTGTCCAAAATCATTAAACCCTCATTAAAATATTGCATTAAAAATTTTTTTACTTATTTGATGATTTGGAAAATCATTGTAAAGTTTCTCAAAGTGCTCCTAATACTCGTACAACGACTCTTCTACATCTCCACTTATGCCATAATATCTTTAAAGATGTTTGTTACTCAAGAAGCAGGGAACTACTATTCTAAGAATAGTTGTTACATGCTCCCAAGTAGTGATGATAGATCCAATTGATAAGTTATATACCCACTCATTGGCTACATTTGCTAAGGCAAAAGGAAAAGCCTTCATCTTCAACTGGTCTAATGTGATCCTAATGGGCTTAATTCTTGAACATGTGGTGTGAAACTCCTTTAGGAACTTGTTTAAATCGATGAGGTAACCTAAACTTAGCTAATTGATATCTTGAAAACTTGTAAAAATAGGAAAATAATGAATTGGTCTAGGTTTTATCTTAAGTTTAGATTCATCATCGGGATAATTTATGTAAAGTAAGTTAAGATTGAAAGTAGAAGCTCCAAGCTACTTTAAAGTACATTGATGTGGCACCATAATTTCTTCCACTTCTTCTATAGGTTCCTTAAAATTCTCTTCCCTCTTCAAATGACAATGAACTTCTATTTTTAGGAATGTGAGTATGTCAAGCTTGCCCAAGATGTTAAATCGTTATAAGACCTGCAATAAGAGATAGCGAAAATAAATCTATCGTTTAACACACAAATTCATAATTAATTTTAATACTAACCTTTTGGCAAGTGTACCCATCAACAAGTAATATAATGGAGTGTTTTTAAAACTTTGAGTATCGATCCATCGAGGAAGTGTGTATGAGATTTTAAATACTAGGTTAATCGGATTATAATTATCTAGAGAACACCCAACTTTATGATTTATAAAACAACTACTATAAGAAAACTAAAACCTATAAAGCTTTCGATCTATCATAAAAGAAGTTAAAGTTGCTTTTTCCAAACTTATCCAATTAAAGCTTTGGTGGTTGATCATTTAATTGATCGATTAGTGATGCTTAATCTAAGGTATCTCCACTAAATCAAGACAGCATTATAGTTAAGACAATTGCCTATCTCTATTAGTCCTATCATAAAGTTTGGTCATGCATCCAACTTAGGTAATAGGTCTAAAGATCAAGAAGTCTAGTCCTCAAATTCCCTATTTCCAAAATAACACCCTCATGATTAACCAGAGTTTGGTCATGCAATGATTTAAACCACGTTGTTTATTAATTTGTCCAATAACCTAAGTAGATTTTTCGGATCCTATATTGTCTAATGACTTTGTCCTAAGTGAACAGTTTCAGACAAGTATTAAAGAATCAATAAATAAAGAACAACTCACTAATCATATATTAACTATTAATTAACACATTTAAACATTAATTAAACACATTTAACAACCCATCTTTAATGAAATTAAAACTTAAGCATAGAAATTAATCAAAGAACATGAAATGATTAACTTAAACAACAATACTTTGATTAATTCACAAATAAAACTATACCACACAAGATTAAATTTTAGAATTCACCAAAGATAGATATGAGATGATTTGCTAACTCTAATCCATGTGATCAGAGCTTCAAACAGCTTATAAATGCGATTTATAAAAGATTGAATAAAAAAATAAGCTAAAACTAACCTAACACTAACTTAGACCTGAAAACAAGAAAAAAAAATTTCTAAAGCCTAAAACTCCTTTTTTTTGGAGCTTGGAGAGCGTCCTCAACTTATAGGGAAGTAGTTACAACAAACAGCTGCAATTGTTGAAGAACAAGGTAGAAAACGTGTTTGCCGTCACTACACGATGGTTTAACCAAACTAATATGGTAAGTTGGAGACCGTCATATACCTCCAGTCCTTCAAAGCTATACAGAGGGTTTTAAGGAGCAATATGGTGGGTCGGCCAAACTATAGTATTCGTTCTAGAATTTGATACTTTTTCCGCCTTTTTACTCATTTATGCAATTATACATAACAACCTACAAATTAAACATTTCCAAATATAGATTAAACATTTAAACACTTAAGTAGGGGAAATTTTACATTAAATAACATTAAAAAAATACTATCAATTTGCCCCCTCACAACTTAACCACACAAGTTTTTACTTTTCCTTAAGAAAATCAATCATTCAATTTTCTTAAACTAGTATATAATTATAGGAAATTAATCTAAGATAAAAAAACATAATTATTGAAAATGTTTTCTTAATCTGTCAAAAATAATGACTCATCGAAATGTTATATAATCAATTAATCATATCAAATCGCAAATGTATTTAAATCATTCCATTCTTTTTCAATCTTTAACTCGAATCACAAAAATCAATTCTACTTATAAAAGGCAAATACACTGATTTTAGTGCATCAACTTTCTAAACACTTTCACATCCTTTATTTTAATACATAATTTAATTAATTAACTAATTAATTAAATATGTGAGTAGCTTGGTTGAGAAGTGACTCGGTCTTTTTACACGAAGGTGAACATTTTTGCTGTGAACAACTCTCGATTACTTAATTGAGTTATATTGCATCAACTAACTAATAACACCACTCTTAACTTTAATCTTATAAATACTCTCTATTTTATTTTTCTCCTTTTTTTTCTTTTTTCTTTTTTCTTCTTAATTTTTTCTCTTATAAGGTTAAAAGTCAGTAGAGTGAATTCTACTCACTTATTTAATTAAGTAAGTTAATTTATTATTGTTATTACTACTTCGACTACTACTACTACTACTACTACTACTACTACTGTTTTTGAATGATAAAAGTGTCTTAAAAGAAATCATAAAAATACTCACTAAGTTGTATTTTATATCTTGAATATCATTTTGATCATTAGGTATCCGTTATCTGAATTATGAAATGAGTTAAAAGCATTTAGTCATTAATAGTCAAAACTAATAATATAACTTTTCCAATTATCAAAATAATTGAATTCACAAGACTCAAGTGTGATCAAATGATATATTCTTCCACCACAATTTAATTGAACAATGCCCCAAGTGTTCATAAATCACTAATAAAGGATAAAATATAAGAGAAAGGAAACACATACATCTAGATGTGATAGTGAAAGTGCCTCGTTGATATGAATTGCGACTATTTGAAAATCGAGGATGAAAGGTGAAAGCCCTAAAAACAAAACAAAAAACACACCAAAACAAAACAAACCAATAGCATGATACAAGCACACCTTCCTACATCTATAGTTGAGTTACCTTCCAACAAGTGCTTTTTAAAGGTCTTTTAGCTAGATCTAAGGTTAGAGAATTTTCAATCTTAGCCCAGGTCCAACACCTAACTTCTCATCCTCATCCTTTGAATAATGATAAACCAATTTTGTAAAATTTCCTATACTAATCAGTAGGGTCCTAAAGTTATAATGATTGCCCTAAATAAAGCATCTTAGTAAAAATTTTAGGTGTACAATCTATGCTCGTGAATCAAAAGTTGTAGCACCTATGAAATCTATGTTCTTAAATGTTACCTTGGATTAAATAACTTCATTTTCATCAACTATAATTAAATGCTCAAACTCAGCAATTTCACAAATTAATTCACCTAAAGTTGATGCAGACTCAGCACTCACACTTGTTAGCTCAATTGGCTCTATATGATCAATGCTCCTAATTGATTCTAAAATTTGTTCCATGATTCTTTGATCATGTACAAGCTGAGAAGGATTTTCTAAATGGGAAATGAATGCAAGTTTGTGAAGCCAAGAATAATCAGGGTTATCTATCCAACTGGAGGTACATTCATCTATGTTCTTATAATATTGTTTCTCAAGAAAAGGCGAGGTTGGTCAAAAGAAGATTGATTTAGCCAAGAGTAATCAGGATAATCATAAAAATTAGGGGTATAAATTTCAAAATGTTCAAATTGATTTGTCCAATCATCGCCCTAATTATTTCTAACTTCAGGATCATATCCTTACTATCGAGCCAATAATAAGTTTTCCTCCACATCTTCTTGATAACTTAAATAAGCTACCAAAAGATTTCCTAATACACAAACAAAGATAACAAAAAAAATGAAAAAAGAAACTATTAAACGAAACATCAAACAAACACAGAAAACAAGAAAAACACAAGCAACAAAAAAAAAATCTCTAGACTAATTGACATCGATATGTTCCTAATATTATAATTGCTTCCCCAGCAACGACGTAAAAAACTTGATTGCAATCGATCATACACAAATTAGCTCAAATAAATCTATCTTTTAACACACAAATTCATAATTAATTTTAAGACCCACCTTTCGACAAGTGTACTGGTTAACAAGTAATATAGTGGAGTGTTTTTAAGACTTCAAGTACTGATCCCATGAGGAAGTGTATATGTATTAGGTCAATTGGACTATAATTATCTAGAAAACACCCAACTTTATGATTTATAAAACAAATACTACAAGAAAACTAAAACCTAGAAAGCTTTTAATCTAATGTAAAAGAAGTTAAGGTTCCCTTCTCCTAAATTATCATGTTAAATCTTTGATGGTTGATGATTTAATTGATGGATTAGTGATGCGTAATCTAGGGTATCTCTACTAAATCAAGACAACGTTATAGTTAAAACATTGGCTTATCTCTATTGGTCCTATATTAAAGTTGGTTATGCATCCGACTTAGGTAATAGGCCTAAAAATCAAGAATTCTAGTTCTAAAGTTCCTTATTTCAAAACTAACACCCTCATGATTAATTAGAGTTTGGTCATACACTGATTTAAACTACATTGTTTATTAATTTGTCCTATAACCTAGCTAGATTTTTCAGATCCTAGATTATCCAACGACTTTGTCCTAAATGATCAGTTTAAGACAAGCATTAAGCATTCAATAAATAAAGATCAACTTACTAATCATGCATTAACCATTAATTATCATCTTTAACCATCAATTAAACACATTTAACAACCCATATTTACTAAAATTAAACATTAAGCACAAAAATGAACCAAAAAACATGAAATGATTAACTTAAACAATAATAATTTGATTAATTCACATATAAAACTATAATACAAAAGATTAAAGTTTATAATTCACCAAATATGGATCTAAGATTATTAACTAACTCTAATCCATACAATTATAGCTTCTGGATCCAACAAATAACCTATAAACATGATTTACAAAATATTGAAACCAAAAACAACTTAAACTAAGCTAACACTAACTTAGATATGAAAACAAGAAAGAAAAACATTTCTAAAGCCTAAAACTCTCTTTTTTGGGGCCTAGAGAACATCCTCAACTTATAGGGAAGTAGTTGCAGCAAATAGGAGAAGACAGCAGACACAATTATTGAAGAACAAGGTAGAAAACGCATCTGCGATGCTATGCAATGGTCTAGCTAAATCAATATGGTGAATTAGAGACCACCGTATACCTCCACTTCTTTGAAGCTATACAAAGGGTTCTTGGGAGAAATATGGTGGGTTGGCCAAACCACCGTATTGGTCCTGGAATTTGATAATTTTACCTCCTTTTTCTCATTTCTTTAATTATTCACATTAACCTACAAATTAAATATTTACAAATATAAATTAAACGTTTAAACACTCATATGGAGGAAAGTTTACATTAAATAGCATTAAAAATACTATCAATTTGTCCCCTAACAACCTACAATAGGACAAACTGAAAAGGAGTTAATGGGAGAAAGAAGAAAGCCTTTATTCTTCGTAGTAAATTTTTGCAATCATGAGTGCTTAGAGGGGTTGTAAGACGTACAAAAAAAAAAGACGATGAAGGTAAAAAAAAAAGAAGAATATAAGAAATAAGAAAACATAAATGCTAGTTCCCCATTAATGGTGCCAAAAATTTAATAAGCCTGTTGCTAAGTACCAAAAAATACCCTAATTTCTTTACTATATAGTAGGGCAAGTCAAGGTCAATCCATAAAGAACTAATATGCAAATTTTATTTCTAATGTTGTATAAAAATTTAAAACTCCTGTTGTGATGAAACCAAAATGAATAGAAACATAACTAAGGAATGAAAGAAAACAAACAAGAGTGCAAAATATAAATGAAACAGATAGCAATACAATAAAAAGCGAGTAGAAGATATCTTTAGGATTCTGAGAAAATCAATTGATCATTGAAAACCTATGAATTGTGTTCTAGGTAAGATATTAGCCTATTGACATAAACAAGATCTTGCATCTTAAGTGCATCTAATGATAAGAAAATTCAATAAGCTCTAAAAATACCCATAACTACTTGATAACTTAGAACAAGATCTCTAGATTTAATGGCGCAAAATCATTAAGCATTATAGAACAACTAACTTAAGCTAAAATCTTACAAGCTTAGATTATGTAACTTAAAACACCAAAACCCTAGGCTAAATTGAATGTCTCAATTATAAATTCAATTATTTTATTGTCATTTATGGTATTTACTAATGAAAATTAAGGATTATAAGCCTATACCTAGCATTCGAACTAGAAATTACTAATAGGGTGATCAAGCATATGAATAATCCCTAAGTCTTGGCATTTAACCAAGGTTTTGATTCAACCTAAGCATTGAACCACAATATCCATGAAATCCCAATTCTATTCTCATAATTTCAATCCCTTTATCCATTTAATACTTTCTAACCCATAAAAATTTAAGCAACCATACTAAAATTAACAAAATAGAAAATAAATTCATGGAAATGATACTAAAAATGAAATTATAACCTAAGGAATTAAAGATTAACAAATCTATTCAACAATATTCAAAGGTCTTATAAAGAACAAGCATACAAACTTAAGCTAAATGAAGGAACAACTAGATTAAAAAAATAATAACAATGTAACATCAAGAACAAATGAAAACTAACTATTTATCTAACTTATAATGAAATGTATGAGTATTCTTGACTATAACTTTAAAGAAAAGTGAAAAACATTAAAAACATCAAGGAAATGGGAAGATGATGCATGGATGGCAAAAAGGGTATCAAAGGTGACGGAAGAGCCTCTTTTTTCACCTTAAATATGCTCAAAATAGGGTTTGTGACATTTAGAGGAGTAAATGCCTTTATTGCCCTTAATTTTTTTTGTTTTCAAGTTAATTAATGACCCTTAACAGTCCTTCAACAGCATCATATAGCAATCCCTATTGATGGATCCATAATGTGGGCACCAATAGTAGTCTCTAGACTATCAATGACACTAATCCTTAATCACTATTGAAGGTTAAATATAGGTTGTTTAAAGGCAGATCTCATACAAATCAATAGCACTACTTAGCACTATTAAAAACCACCATTAAAGATGTTATCAAGCATTACTATCAAGAACCCATTATTAAACAGTACTGGAACCCACCGTTGAAGATACCATCAAATAGTAAAGTTCACTATCAAGAACCCATTATTCAGCAGTATTGGAAACCACCGTTGAAGATACCATCAAATAGTAAAGTTATTAATTTGATTAATAAAGAAAATAAAAAAACAATTAAGAATAAATGCCTAAAACAACTCACAAGTATTAACACTTAGTGACAAAGCTAGAATTTAGGAAGTTAATCCCTGTAAAATGTAGTTGTATTCAATGTTAATCTCAATTTAATGTGCTTTCCAAATTTGTTTGATTGTAAGTGCCCTAACATAAATTGCACCCTCTCTTTCTCGAGTTATGTAATTCGATTCGATTTGAAAAATCAATTAAAATTTCTCTCTATCTCAATCTATTAATTGAATTCATTAATTCGTTCTATGGAACCTATTGTTTTGGCTAAGCTAACACCTTACTCGAACTTCTCATGTAAGCCTATCTCTAGATCACCATGCAAGATGCTTTGCCTATAGAGTGATCTAAAGCATACAATTAATTTATAAATCTAATCATCCATAATCAAAGAATTGAAATTAAGTTTATATTTGCAGAACATTCCATATTCAATGTCATTAATATTTGTAAACAAATCTAAGTTAAAATCTTGAAATCAAAAGTTAAACCAAGAATAACAACTATCACTATATCTTGAAGTTCATAAAAACCCAAATTCTTTGAAATGATTAGTTCCTACACTTTGCATAAATCAAACAAACAACCTAAAAGAAGAAAAAAAATAAGAAAACTCATGATCAATTGTCTTGAATCCTTGAATCCTTGATTCCTTGATGATAGATATGTGAAATCATATCCTTGATCTCTAGATTCATAAACTTACATGCTTCTTTTCTTCTAAGATTGTGTGAAAACCTTTAGAGATGGCTTAGGACTTGTTATCCCTCTCATTGAGACTACTAGATGGTGTCCAGAGGCAAGAGGATCACCAAAATAACCTTAAAAGGCTTATTTTCATAAGTGGTATTGTCTTAATCATAGCCAAGCTAGGTACATCACAACTGTGATGCTAACTATAATCCTCATAGCTTTTGTGATCCTTTCGATCTTATCGTGATATCTCTTCCATCTTACATCCTTTGGCCATGAAATTTGATATGAACCTTCATAAGATGATATCCTTGCTTCCCAAGGTACTTTCATATCTCTTTAAACTTAAATGATGCATCCTATTACTCTTTGAAGTCCTATAAAACATGATTAAATATAAAAACAATTAAACAACATCTCATTCAAAGCATTTAACATAATGCGCATAAGAATCACATGGATTTTCATTTAAAACTCAATAAAAAAAGCTCTAAATCATGCCTAAAATAGGTGTGCTTTAGGAGCTATCAAATACCCTACACTTAAGCTTTGCTTGTCCTCAAGTATGAAGCTTCCACTTGAATAACAACGATTAAGAGTAAAGAATTAATTAAGCATAAACAAAAAATAAATCAATTTTTATTTAGTTTACAAATTACAATTCTTTTATATAAAAAAAACTTTGTTAACATACGCACAATCATACTATTAGTAGCTGGGAAACCTTTAATGTATAATGCCAAATAGTTATGAAGTTTCACATGATTCATCATGCAAACTTGTTCAAGGCAATTATCATTAATGTAAAGTTTAATTCAAGTTTTAATTTGGAGTAATTTTTAGGTTTCACCTTATTTTTTGACACTAGGGCAAACATTTTATTATGAATGTCCCTTGGTTACTCAACATAATCTCCTTTATAGCTTGATTGTAATTTCATTTAGCCTTTTGACTTTAAGGTGAACATTTTGTTATGAACACCCCTAGTTACTTAGCTAGCTCACAATCATAAATGGCTATTAGCTTCACTCATACACTTCAACCTTTTATTTATATAAAGCTAGGAAGTGAGTTTTTGTTTACTTTATTTAAGCACATATACACTTTTTACTTATTAAAAACACAATCTATTCCAAATTTAAAAAATATTCCGTATGTAACAACTTTGGAAATTTGAAATTAAACATAAAAGGTGCTTGGAATCACATGCAATTCACATAAAAAATAAGAAAAAAAATTTCGAGTTAAATTTTGGTTAAAAGTCATTCAAGAATTGTTCAATGATAAAAAAATCAAAAATATTGATGAAATTAAAAAACCAAAATTAATAATCAACTCTCAATTTTAATCATTTAAGATAAGATATTCAAGTCATTTCTATTGGACTCCCAAGAAATTAAATGTAGTAATATATGATAGATCATGGAAGATACAACTCCCCCTACCCAGTTACTGCTCTTGGTAAGCTTTACAATGTGGATTTAGATGGTCTACTTGTCCTTAAACATAATTATTTTGATGATATACACTTATTTAGATCATAGATTTTGGAGCACCATGACATGGAACTCTAAAATCCCTAATCTAGAACCTCATTTAAAAGCAAGAAAGGAAAAGTTGCATACACATCTTAAGCATCCTCCTCTCGCACACCACCAATATATGATGACACGTCATCAAATAGCTCTAAAGAAGGAGAGGAGTGGAAAGAAGTTCTCAACGTGATGAAAGAAAACACCAAGAGGATGGAAAATAACAATAGAATGATAGAGAGCTGGACGAATGCCATAGAGACCCAGATAAAGAAAGTGCATAAGCAACAATATTATCAAACCAAGAAGCTCCTAAAGTTTTTTCAAAGCCTAGAATTTCGATGTTCCCTCCCCAATTCCATCTTTTCCAAACTCCCTATAAACCTTTCTTGCACTTTTAACTCTGTTATTTTGTGCTTTACATATTGCTTTATGTTTAAATGTTTATTTTTGTGTCTTCCTTTCCATATTGAAGATAATGTGTTGTCTGAGTTTGGGGAGGTAGCACATGCATTTGCATTTTGCTTGAAATTTATTATGCATGATCTAAATTTTTGTTAGATTTTTACTCATTTTTATTATATGCTATTTTAGTTTTTTCATTATATGAGAATTGCACAGATTATGTGCAAATGTTTGAATACATAAATTGCATGAAATTGAAAGGAATTAATTCAATTAGGAATAATGTTATTTGAGTAGTGAAGAAATATGGCCTTATGAAATTTACTTGTGATAGTCTTTCCATTGAAATTGCAAATTAATTAGGATATTACACACCTTTTCTGACCTCTTTAACATTTGTTTAGATGTACTTTCTATGGAAATCAAACTTAATTGGTAGGCTTCATTAGTGATGATTCATAGAGAAAATTGATTAGGAATAAGTGACATAGATTCATAATAGAAATTAAATAAGTAATTCAATTGCCACTTTACTAACTGCTTAAGCAAAACAACAAAACTGAAGAAAAAGGGTTAAAGAGTAGAGCCAAAGGCTAATTGAGAGATGCGATATAGGCAAGTAACTAGTGATGTGCCCCACAAGACATACATTTTCACATTAAAAGGATAAAATGATACTCTAACCAAACTACAAAGAACATCAGCTAATTGAGTAACTAGTGATGTGCCCATTAAGACATGTATAATCATATAAAAAGACTAGTTGGCTATTCTTAGCAAGTGAAAAAGTTTATGTTTTAAATGAAAAGGTGAAAACCTATGGATCTTCTTTTAATATCAAGACATTTCATGAGTGATTGCTTAGTGATAGTGTATCTTCCGCATAGTAAATTGAGCATAGTGCATGCTTATAAATGCCATGGATATAAGAATATGATAGCAATGTTCTAATTAAAGTGCATTTTAATCCAAGGACATTCATGATGTGAATGGAATAAGTGAATGTTTTAGATAATCTTAAATGATTTATGTTCTTAGCCAAAATAGTTTTATAAGATCTTTTGCCATTGTTGCATTCAAGATATCATTCATTATCTCATTTTGGTTTATGTTTATGTGTCATTCCCTTGCATTTGAATTTTTTTTTAGGCAAGTAAAGGTTTAAGTGTGGGTAAGTTTATAGGTGTGCATTAGGATATGTTTTCATAGTTGTTAAGTGTGTTATGTTGAATGTTTAAGATAGTAATGTTGTTTTTAGGATTTAGATTTTTTTTTTCATTGTTTACGTATTTTGATGTTTAGTGATGATATTAGGCATGAATTAGACCTTATTTACGTGGTGCTTAATGTGTTTCCATTCAGAGATGAACTATGGAGAAAGAAGGAGAAGATGGGTAAAAATATGAAGAAAACGTAGGCTACGATTGTGCAAATTCCCACGATCATGATAGGGAAATTAGAGTAATAATTCCTATGATCGTGAGATTTCCTGAGGATTTGAAGAGCATGTGAAACTCACATATCTTAAGATATTTGAGATGTTTTGGACATATTAGGGATTGGAAACCTTAGCAGCTGTCACCAATCATTAAAGAACTTACCCAAAGGGGTAATAACTAGGTTTTTGTGGCTCCCAAAGGTGGGAATCAAGATCAACCATCACGTTCTTCAAGAGCACTTCAACTTTCTAGATTTTCTAGCACCAACTATTAAAGAGAAGAGTGTCAAGCTTCATTTAGTTTTATACTTTCATCTCCTTTATCTTTTATTATTAAAATTATGATAGTTGTGGGACTCATTGACATTATGTATGGCTAAATTTCTTTATATGAATTAATTTTAAACTATTTTGTTGAACTCTATCTTATTGATTTAATAAATGTGTGCTTATGATATTTGTTGTGCTTACTCCCTATAATAGATTGAGAGATTGAACTAGGAAATTTGTGTTAGGATGTACAATGAGTTTTCGCACTCCAATAGACCCATAAATATCAGGTCATTAATTAGTTGAATACAGATCTTAATAGATTAATTGATTACCTATAGCATTACTTCATAACTAGTTAGGTATTTAGGAAACATTTTGTTAGATTGAGAGATTACAAAGCTATTCCTATCTTATTCACTAAAACACTAGAATATATTAGGTCAAACATTATTGAATCAATAAGGTAAGAGGGATACAAAGTAGGGATAGAAGTGATTCCTAGTTTTAATCTTTGATTTCTTAAATTCCTACACTCTTGTTTATTAAATTGTTAGGTTGTTTTATTTTATTTTACTTTTAGTTATTACTATTTCATTTTGTGCCTTAAAAAAGTGTAGCTCAAATTATTATATGTATAATCGTAATCCTTGTGGGAAGATATCCGTCATACTACAATTCTACACATGTATAAAGTAAACATACATAACTCCCATCTTCAATTCTTTCCATGGAAGCTTAAGTCAAGGTGGACTTGTCCATTTGAGGTAACAAAATTCTTTCCATTCGGTTTATTGAGGTAAGAAGAGAAAATGAGACCTCTCTTAAAGTAAATGGATAGAAAGTTAAGTTATATATGCCCAGATTAGTGAACGATGTAGGTGAAATGCCTTTCCTTCATGATTCTTCTATATCTCCTCATTGATCTTTTGTGGTGTGTTTATTATAAGAAATAAAATTTTGTTTCTACATTTTTTATTTTGTCTGCATTATTGTTTTAGTTTGATGTTTTTACTTTCTTTTAGTTGCTTCTAGTCTCTTCTTTTGGTCGTACAAGGATGGCTATCGTGAGTGCATGAATAATATTTTTTAGGGATTTTTCCTTATTCTTCCTACCCTTTGTGCTTTACTTTTACTTTATAAATATTAAGGATAGTGTTCAATTTAACTATAGGGGGAATTGAAGGAAACATTGAGCTTAATTGGTGCACACTTAGTTTTTACAAGTTTTTTAGTAGTTAACTTGAATATTTCATTTGAGAATCATATTAAGATTGATTAAATGTTAATTGGTATATTTTAATGCAATGTATATGATTAATATAGTTAGTAGTGAATAATTCTTGTTTGATCATGACTTTTCGTAATTAAGGTTGTGAATGCACAGAAAAATTGTTTCCTTTTCCATAATGTTAAGTTGAAAGAAGCTTTACGTGGATTTTTAAGTGAACTTAGTTTGAGGTTTAAGATGTGCACAATGAATTCAATAATTTAAGTTAATATGAAAGTTTATGCAATTTGTTATAAGAATTGTTAAACAAGAAATTTCAATTTGATTCATGACTTAGGAAAATGGATACTTGATGATTATTAAGATATTCTATGTATAAAATCCATATGCATAAGTAAGTGTGGCTTCTTTTAAGCATACTATGTTAAAAAATATCAATAAATAAGCAACAATTCACTCTGCTCACTTCGCACTAATCAAAAGGTCGAAGTTAAAGAGTAACATTAGTAACTAATTGATGTAAGGTGACTTACTTGAGTAATCGGGGTTGTTTATGATAAGGTGTTAACTTTTGCGTCAAAAGAATAAGTGACTTCTCAATTAAGCCTATAATGCCTAATTAAATTAATAAAGCATGTGAATGTTTTTGGAAGTTGAAGCAAGTACCTTATGTGTATTCATTTTATATATGGAATTGATTCTTGTGATTTGATTTGAAGTTTAAAAAAGGAATAAAGTGAATTGAGAGTACTTGTGAATTAATATAAAGGGTTAGTTACATAGCCTTTTATAAGAATCTTTTATGATTGAGTAAGTAAGGAAAAGGAATGGTTTAATTGAATTTCTCTAAGACAAGTTTGTGTAATGATCCATGTAATTTTTTGCGATTTACTATTATACACAAGGAATTGATTTTTTCTATGTGTAATGACCATATGTGTTAATCCATGGTCAAACTTGAATTAGATGATGATATTTATGCTTAATTCCATAAGTTATTTTGAGATGGCAATTAACTTTTGACCGCCCCTAAATGACTTTCTTTTGAGTACCTAAATGAGTTGCTTGAGAATAAGTAAAAATTCAAGTGTGGGAGTGTTGTTAATGGGTAAATTACATAGATTTTATGGCATTATAGTTATTATTTTTAGCCACTAATTGCATAAATTATGTCACTTAAGAGATCTTTTTGCTAAATGTCAAATGTATGATGATCTTGGACCTTTTGGATTGGAATTGGAGTAAAAAGAAGTAAGAAAAGTGCAGAACAGGAGTTCAATAACAGTTTTTGTGATCAATAATAGGAGATCAATAGCACTACTTTTGAAGTCCCAATACAGGAAGTACAACAATGGTAGTAGAATGGCATTGTTGCGCAAAAGTTAACCATTATTAAAGTCATTATAAAAAAAATAGCAATTTGGTTGCAATAAAATGACGATTTTAACCCCATTTTTTACCCTACTTAGGAAAAACTTTAGCAGCCACCCTTAGGACTATATAAACACTTATTTTTGTCACTTTTTAGTAGCTAGAATTAGAAATTGAGATTAACACTCATCTTAGTTAGGTTTCCTCTTATTTTCTTCTCAATCTTGCAATGCTTTGTTGTTGGGACTTAAATGAGCATAAAAATGGTGAAAACATCCAGAAATCAATAAGGAGTGGCCATCTTCTCATTAAGTTTTTTTTAATAAAAAATTTCTCTTTGTATTGACTATATATTCATACTTCATTCAATGAATATGTTTATTATGTCTTTATCTTATGTTTGGTTGAGGATAAGGGATTCAGTGGAATATGAATTGGGTAATTAATTTTCCTTGATTGAAAGCTTATTTTGCCTAGCTTAGCTTAAACACCTAAGTTAGTGTCTTAAACAATTGAAATTCCATGGCCAGTGGTTTTTAATTATTGGAACATCAACATACCTGAATCTAAGAGTGGGAAAAGTATTAGAGTATTGTGTAAGGATTCCCAAATTTAGCAAACTTAGATTTAGGCTTCTTGATAATCATGCCTTTTATTCTAAGTTACTTATGGACTAAGTAGGTAATTTGAGTTTAAAAGAAAAAATTTGCTTCTATGACCATTAATAATGTCTTCATTAAGTGAAGTAGGTCCTAAACATTCCCCATATACAAAAAGATCTAATTAACCTATTGAAATCTGAAGCCTTAGTTAATTTATTTCTTGAAAAAGTCTTAGTCATAATTCGGTGTTAGATTTATTTTCTTTAGTATTTTGTTAATTTTTTTAATTTTAATTTCTCATCATTGAAAACTTTATTTCCATTTTATTGGTCTAAGTTAAATTTGGATTGATTGTGTTTATATATAGACCATAACAGTTTCGTAATTTTTAACCTCATTTTGTTGAATAATTTATGAGAAATTAGATTAATTCTAGCCCCTAAATCAACTAAAAAATCATGCAATTGTAAATCACTAACAACACAAGGGATTAAGTAACGCCTTATATCCTTTAGCTTTTATGGAAACTTATCAAAAATTATGGCGATACACTCCTTGCTTACCATCTGTGTACATTTCTTAACCTTCTTTGTTACAAGCACCTTATTTACACGTTTCATCTCTTGGTTCCTGCATAGGCAAGTCAACAAAGAAAGTATTAACATTCAATTTCTTTATATGTTCAGTATATGTACTTAGGTGCTTCTCAAGTCATTCAGCAATCATTGCACTAGGAGCCATATATGCTGGCTTATACCTCTCTTCCTTGTCTTCCTGCTTTTTTCCTTCAATTGCTCTTGCAATGCCTTCCTCATACACCACTTCTGTAGCATCCTTCTTGTACCCTGAAAACGCAACATGTTCCTACTCCATGGGGTTCTTCTTAGTGTTACCAAGTAAAGCACCAGTGTTATTAGACAAAGCACCCGGGGTCTCTCTGAAATGTTCTTAGCTAATTACTCAACTTAATTCTCTAAATTTTTAATTGATGTGTTAATATGGTGGAAGAAAGCATCAAATGTGATGACGTAATTAGTAAGCAACTCCTTTAAGCTAGGTTGTTTATTATATTGTGTTTGTGGTTAAAAGTTAAAAGGGTGATTCTACCTTTACTAACATTAAGCTCTCCTCGAGAAGTTAGGATGATTTTGCCATCTCAAATTATATGTGTCGCTATAATGATTATTTTTGTGATTACCCATAAAATCTACTTGCTTTGTTTGTCTCTAACTCCTACTGACTAACATTCATGATTAGGATGGATGCCTCCATAGAAATCATAAGCCATTACTTAAGCTAAGGCAGATGCCACTATTATGTCCTCCAACTTTCTCATCAAGGCCTCTACCTTCATTTCCAATAAGGCCACAACATATATGTTGTGAGCTCCTCCATTAGGCTTTGACCTCTAACTTGCACTCCCTTATTGATAGGTATTCATAGCTATGTTCTCAATTAGTTCTTAAAGCTATTCGAGAGTCTTGAAGCTTGTGGTGCCACCTGATGATGCATCTATTAACTACTTTGTGGCAAAGTTAAAGCCCCCATGAAACATCTGCATGAGCATGCCTAAGTCAAATCTATAATGCAGGCAATTTCTAATCATGTCCTTCCAACTCTTCTAGGCTTTGTATAGGTTTTCCTAGTCCTGCTAAAAAGAAATAATTTCGATACATAATTTATCTAAACAAGAGGGTAGGAAATACCATGTTAGAAAATTTTCAGCTAATTGGTTCCATTAAAGGAACCAGACAAGTTCGACTTCAACCATGTTTTGGCTATGCTCCTTATGTAAAAGGGAATAGCCTCAGTCTAATAGCTTCTTCAAAGACACAATTTTGCTTAAAGGTGTCTTAAATCTCTAAAGTGTTAGCGATATATGCATTTAGATTTTTGTCGGGAAGCCCATCAAACTGTATGTAGTTTTATAACTTCTAAATCATCTGTGGATTAATCAAGAAACTCGCAATCTCTACTCTTGACTTGTGGATGCTAGATTCAATGCTTTAGAGGGAAAGTCTTGACAAGTCCCCCATGGTTAAAGGTATTTTAGGCCCCAATTGACGGTCAATGATATCTACTTATGATTCTAATACCTCAAACTTGGTGTTGTTCTCCAATTTCTTTTCTTTCAAATTTCCTCTAATTATTCTCTATACTTTTGGGTTTGGTTTGAGTAGCTTAAATAGATAACTTCTATTCATACAAGAAGATATTTAACTTGAAAAGTGAAAGAACAAGAAAAATATTAAGAAATGAAAAGTTTTTAAACAAAATAAATATTTTAAAAAAATTCAAAGATTACAAAAACTTAAACAAACAAAAAAGGAAAGCAAAGTAAATAAAGCTAGTATAATAAAAATAGGAAAACACTTAATAAAATGCAATTCTCGACAACGACACTAAAAACTTGATGGTTAAAAATTAATAAGAATCATACTAATAATACCACAAAATACAAATAGGCAAGTGTATCTATCATCAAGAAATATAATTATGGTAAATCTATGTGTCAAATCCACAAGGAATGCTATTATTAATGAATTTATATCTAAATTAGCTAGCCTATAAAATAACAAAGTGATTGATTTGATTAATAAAGCAAATAAACAAACCATTAAGAATAAATGCCTAAAATAACTCACAAGGATTAACACTTAATGATGAAGCTAGGATTCAGGTAATTAATCCCATTAAAATGTGTTTGTATTTATTATTAATCTTGATTTAACTTGTTTTCTAGATTTATTAGACCATAGGTTACCTAAGGTAAATCGCACACTCTCTCAAGTTATGCAACCCTATTCGATTTGATAAATCAAGCGAAAGTTCTCTCTATCTCAATCTATCAATCAAATTCATTAATTCTTTTTATGAAACCTATTATTTTAGTTAAGTGCACACTAACTTGAGCATCTCATGTAAGCCTATCTCTAACTTTCTTTGCCTATAGAGTGATTGAAGCACACAATTGTTTCCTCAATCTAATAATATACAATCAAATCATTGAAATTGAAGTTTACGTTCACATAACATTCATTATTCAATGTCATTAATATCTATAAATGAATATAACTCAAAATCTGGAAATCAATACCTAAACCAAGAATAACAAAAAATATTATACCCTAGATTTCATAAAACCCAAATCCTATAAAAGGATTAGTTCCTACACATTATCAATCACATAAAGAACTAAAAAGAAGAATGAAATAAGAAAGCTTATGATGAATTGTTTTGAATCCTTGACTCCTTGATGATTGATATGTGAAACCCTCTGGTTGATCTTTATTTTGATGTATTTGGATCCTTCTTTTCCTTCAAGATTATGCGAAACCTTTAGACTTGTTATCCATCTCTTAACAGTTGCTAGATGGTGTTTAAAGGCAAGATCGCCAAAATGGCCCTAAGAGGCTTGTTTGTGTAAGTGGGATCATCCTAATGCTGTTATGCTGGCCGTAATCCCTACAGCTTCTATGCTCCTTTCAGTCTTCTTGCGATATCTCTTCCATCTTTCATCCTTTATACATGATATTTGATGAAGCTTCCTAACATGATATCCTTAGTTCCTAAGTTTCTTCCATATCTCTTTTAGCTTGAATGATGCATTCAATGACTCTTTAAAGTCCTATAAAACATGAAGCATGATCAAACATAAAAACAACTAAAAAATATCTCATTAAAAACATTTAACTTACTATACATAAAAATCACATAGATTTTCATTTAAAACCCAATTATACAAGCACCAAATCATGCTTAAAATATATATGCTTTAGGTGTTATCAGTTGTACAAGGGGTTTATCTTCATCCATTAAAGAAGAATATAGTGAAATAATCAAATGCATCTTGGAAAGTGGACATAGGCAAAAGATTTTTTACTGAACCACTATAAAATCAGTTTGCAATTTCTTCCTTACACTCTTTACTTTATACAAGTTATGTGCTTAATTGAAATATAATTTTTTTAGTGAATTTTGATTTAATAAGAACTTGGAATTAACCCCTACTAGGTGCCATAGAGACCAAAAGGTGGTCTTAGAGTTAAGAATCACCTTGCATATATTTTTAGGATAATAGTGAAAAAAAGATCCAAATGGCAAGCATAAATGTATTAGGTTCATCTAGCTAAGAGGGCATAAACATTAGGAGGGTATCATTCTTTGATGGAAATGACTATTTGTATTGAAAAACCAGGATGAAATGTTTTTTTAGTAATTAAAAGTGTGGATTGATGGGAAATTGTATTCAATAGTCCTTTTATTCCCTCCAAAATACTTAATGATCAAAGATTTCCTAAAGTAAAAAAAAAAAACAAGATCTCCATGATAAAGAATTAGTTTCTTTAAATAGTAAAGCTACACACACTTTGTTTTGTACATTAATAAGAAGTGAATTAAATAGAGTTTCTATATATGAATTGGCTAATGAGATTTAACATACATTGGAAACTACTTATGAAGGCACCAATCAAGTTAAAGATTATAATGAGGTACTTTTTTTATTAAATCCTTTTAATGATGATGATGAGGTACCCTCTTATTTAAATTCCTTGAATAATTATGATATTTATGATAATGATCTTTCATATAAGAAGTTAGTTGAATGTCTAGATACTATGACTTTGAAAAATAAGAAATTATCTTTTAAGTATAAAGAGATGTCGAAACTTTTGAATGAATACATGCTTGAGAATGAAAAGTTTAACTATGATTTACATAACATGGTATATTCTAATAGTGTGGTTATTGTTAATAAAAATGAATATGAATTGAAAAATGAGAATGGGGTATTGAAAAAGGAGATCAATGCTCTTAAGGAATCACTTTCAAAATTCACTTAAACGAGTGAAAAATTGAATAACATACTAAGAACACAAAAAAGAACTCTAATAACAGGCATTAAATTAGTTTTACATATAGGAGTACATTGATTAATATCAAGCTAATTTTTGTGAAAGGAAACTTTTTGCATGGTGAATCTTTACCTAAACCGTCATATGAACTTGTTGTATCATGTTCTAAATATAATCATCCATCATCCTTTGGAACCCAAGCAAAGGAAACGTTTCATGCATTTATATATGGTACTAAATCTAGACTTAGAACATAAAGCCATCTAGGTAATAATAGGCATAACTTTATAAAAAGGTGCAACATTGCCCTCTTTCATTTAGGCCACAGTTTACACAAAATGCTATAGTGCACGGTCACATTTCTTATACTTATGGACATATCATATGAAAAATTTCATATACTTCCAAGTTCTTACCTTTATCACACTACATGGTATTGGTCGACCAGTGTGCTAGACTAGTCATCCAACATACTTGACTAGTAAACCAATATGTCTATTAGGATAAATAGTATTCTTGTTTCTAGTAAGTGAAAAATATGTCTAACGATTTTTAACATAAGTTGTTAACTAGTTTTTGAGTCTCTTAAGAGAATAAATACATAGTCTTAAGGTTGCTAAAGAAGTTTTGGTGAACTGGGTGAATTTAAGAAAAGTTAAGAATACATTTGAGAGTTTTATTACATTTTTTGTTCTATTGAGCCCTTAAGCACTATTGTAATCAATTAAGATATTGCTTTGTTGTATATACCTTCGTGAAGATTCAAACAAAGTTTGTTTGAGGGATTACTCTTTATTCCAAAGTAAGATTGCACAAAGGTTTTTTTGTACATTAAAAGAAGATTATGTAAAGATTCCTCTTGGAAGATTGGCTATACAAATGACTTCTCTTCACCTATTGAAGAAGATTATAGATAGAGAGTAGACATAGGCAAAAGGTTATTTACTGAACCACGTAAAATTTGGTTTGCAATTTCTTCCCTACACTCTTTGTTTTAAGCAAGTTATGTAGTTGATTGAAATATATTGACATATATCATCTGCATATTATAATTATGATTAGGTGAGCAATGATTGCTAACATTTTCCAATAAGTAATTAACTACCAAATCCTCATTGCAATCATATGTTAAAAACATCTCAATAATTAATGCTCTGTTAAACCCCATCACCTCTAACTATAAACATACAAGCATAAGTGGTCAAAAAGTCTACAAAGGAGAATGGTGAGAGCAAACTTTTGTGAGAGCATAAGTGCTTGTTTTTTAAAATTTAAAGTCTATCATAATTAAGTACTCGTTAAGAATAAACTTTTGTGATATTGATAAAAGAACAGTGAGAGCAAAGAAAACCCTAAATAGGATCCACCCAACACAAACAACTAAGCATAACAAAAAATGGTATATTTTATTTGTAAAGAAACTAATTCTTAGATAAGATAAGATAATAAATTCTTTTTTTAATTAAATAAGAAATTTTATGAAAGAACTGACTAATTAGCTTTCAGTTTATAGATATTTATGAATTATAGATAATAAAATAATATATAATATTAAAATAATAATAAAATATTTATTATTATTATATTACATACAGTCTATAAATATCATCAATATCCAATTGAAGGCCAAGTAGTTATTTCCTCCTATGAAATACTCAAAATCTCCCACTCACCTCCAATTCTCAATCGGAGCCGTCGATCAGGCCCTGGTTTGGACCAGGCTTTTTTGGACTCAAAACTATTGAATCCAACGGGATAAAATCCTCTCCGGACGAAATTCTCTACCGAAAACGAGAATAAGAGAGAAAAAGAAGAAAACAATAAACAGAAGAAAAACAAAGGAAGGAGATAAATTTCGATCAAAAACCAAAGGAAAAAAGAAAATAGAGAGGAAATCGCCTTCCAGATTATTTTATGCAAGCTTCTATAAGCCGTCACAAGTTAATACGACGCTAATTGATTATATTTTATCCGATTTAATTTCTTCAATTATTTAACAAATAACAAGCTAGTCTAGATTCAGAAGCAGAGGGAGGGGAAAAAGAGACGAGATTATATATTTGGGGATAAGGGTTCTTACGGTTTGACGTGATGGGATTGGGGAACAGCGAGAACGATGTGGTTGTTGATGATGCGGATGAAAGAGGCGCTGGTGGTGGAGATGGAGGTGGAGGAGAATGTGGCAAGTCTTTTGGGTCGGTATCTTGCTCGATTTGCCTCGAGCTGGTCGCCGATAATGGCAATCGATCGTGGGCTAAACTGCAATGCGGCCATCAATTCCACCTCGGTAAGATGAGATTCAAATTATAATATTTGATTTTCAGTTTGTTTTTTTATGTTTTTTTGAAATTTTATGTTTTTTGTTGGAAATATAGAGATCTGGATACTGTTTTATTCTTGTTCGGTTCATCACAAGAATTAAGTGATGTTAGATTCTGAATTCCTGGGTGCTTATTACGGATTTTTATTTTTGGGCTACGTTAGAGGTATATGTTTCCGACACTTGGTTGGGAAATAGATGGAATTGATGAGTTTTGGTAGATATGATCTTTTAAGACATTTATCAACTAGATCTTTTATGATCAGAGCCTGAAGTTGCTTCTTTTCTTTATCCAGTTATTTTGGGTGATTTTGTTTTATGTCGGCCTTGATGTTGATATGATATTCAGGATCAAGCCTGCATCCGTGTTGAATTATGGAAACTGCTATTTAAATTTAAATATTCTCAACTTATGCTTCAATATTCTATGTGCTAGAGGGTGGGTTTTACATTTTCATTTAATTGGGGATTAGTCATGCATTCAACTGATCATGAAAGTGAAATTATAAGATTGATACGCTACATCATGGAAGGATTTAAGAGGTTGATTGTTGTGTTTCTTCAATCTTTTAATCCATATATCTTAAAGTTTAGAAAATTGCATGAGTTATCTTCTGAGCCATTTATCTGTACTCTTACCCTTTTAAACTACCCTGGGTCAGACTAGCACACAAGGATCTCTAAGGCTATCAAACATTGCTGATTCTGTTTGTAAAATAGGTTCTGATTCATTTTATGTAAATGTGGATACTGTATGTGATGGAGATTACTCAAAAGACATGCATCATGCGTTCAATATTTATTTTATTTACGCTTTGTTTTCTTGTGTCTACCAGTTAGATTAGAATTGTTTGTAAATCGTACTTATACCATAAGAGTTAGAGAGTTTCTTGATTATTCATAAATTCTAATATTTTCAGATCTGAAGTCAGCAATATTTCTTTAACAATTATTCGTTTATTAGGAATGATTTCTAAATACCCAAGAGTGGTTTCTAGATCTATCCTTTCATTTCCATTCCGTGTAGATAATTCCAGCCCTAATTCAAAGTTCTAGAAGCTTAGATTTTCAGTCTATGTGTGCTACATTAAATAGTCGGCATACTCTTTCATCCATACTATATTGGGATTCTTTTCATTGTAGCAATGCAAGTGCTTTTCTAAGTTTGAGTACATATAATGTTCTATGTGCTTAGGATTATATTTAGCCTGCATTCATGTCTTACCATTTATATTTTTCATAATGTGAATTTCATTTTTGTTGTAATTTAACTTGTAATGTTCTATTGCAGATTGCATTGGATCTGCTTTTAATGTGAAGGGTGTAATGCAATGCCCTAATTGTCGTAAAATCGAAAAAGGCCAATGGCTATATGCAAATGGTTGTCGTTCACTGCCAGAGTTTAGCCTGGATGATTGGGCCCATGATGAGGATCTCTATGACCTAAGCTACTCTGAAATGGTATGGATTTTAAGATAAGATGCTGTGTGTTGTATTTTACTATCTAGTTATCAGTTAAATTTTTCTTGTTGACTAGTCATGTTGTTGAAACCTCTAAGTTATGCTGTTTTTCCAAATCGTTTACTTTTTTCCATTACATGCTTTACTTCTTTGCTTTTCATGATTAGGTCATTTACCTTCTTGGGCTCAATCTTAAAGAGAGGGTTTATATCACCACCCATGTTCTCATTTTATGGCTTTAGGTCTTATTTCTCCAATCCATATAATTTATGTACACCCCTTTCTAGGAGAGAAGTTAGATGATATGATGGAAATTCATTGATATATTACATAACTTGCACATGTGAAAGCTGAAGAATTCTTTCTCTGGCACCTGTGTTTACTCATGTCAAGAAACTATGTTGGCACTGAAAGAAAGAGTGGCTAGTCTTAACCTTGTTCCTTTAGATATTTCATACGGGAAAAGATTAGGATTAAGCCTTATTTAGATGAAAACTTTACACCATCTCAGGGTTGTCTAGATATTTTACCAGTTTCAATGTTAGAAAAAGTTCAAATGGTTGTCATAGCTTTGAGTTTCAAATGACCGTTGTTAGTAGACAAAATGGTGCAGCTAACTTTTCCCTGGCAGCTGCCTCAAATCTTGTGTGCATTATGTAGATTTGCTTAAGGTGAAGGTAGTCAAAATCTGGAGGTGAATGCATTTATGTGAGGTCAAATATACCTTTTCTTGAGGGAATGTTGGTCCAGACGTGCCTATTATATAATAGTTTGTGTTCCTTATAGTTCAAATGGTGGAAATAATTCTTAGAAATTCTTGTGAAATCAAGACAAGTTAGGGTTTGCATGCAGTAGTCAAGTTGGAGGCAAAAGGCAATGATTTGGTGCTGGAAATGGCTTCGTATGGCAAATGTCATGGAACGGTATCCATGTATCTTATCTGATCTGGGGAATTTAATTATACGTACCCTGCATGGTGACCAAATGTTATATTTGTAATGCTAGATTGAAATGGAAGAGGCAGAATTGGTTGTAGACCAAAGTTTATGTCACGCCGCACCTGCTATAAGGAATTTTGATGTCAACGGAAATACTTTTTCTGACCTAGTAGTGGAATAGAAACTGCAATTATGAGCTAAAATTCAAGTTCCTTTATTGCTTGAACTCAAACAAGATCCATAAACCTTTTTTCCCCTTGAGCCGGATGTTGGTCTTATTGCTTCCTACAAACAGCCTCTTCTTGTTGCCCATACCCATGAATTGGAAAAATACGTTAAGTGAGAGAAATTGCAAGGACTTGAGACTGCTTTTTCTACACATTTTAAGTTGTAATACGGATTCAGTCAGACATTTTCAAACTAAATGCTATATAGAAAACATTTACAGAAATTTAATGCATAATTCATATTGTTGAAAACTTGCTTTTAGCACAATTGTTGGAAGCTAGTCCCAGAGACTGCCCATTTGGTTTTTATGATGTGGCAGAAAAATGGTCTACAGGTAGCCCTTCATACAACTGTATTTTATTGTGTAATAACTCAATAATATATAATATTAATATTATAATATCATAATTCTATAAGAAAAATGAGCTTTCAAAAAATATATATTATTATATTGAAATGAATTTTGGGTTTTAGATTTGTTGAGAAATTATGTTTTAAAATAGGTATACACAAATTTGATCTAATAGCGTTTTGCTGCTTCTCCAAAGTTCAAAACACGTATTTTATTTCATTTTTTTCCCCTTTATTTTCTCTCTTCACTTTTGCTCTCTCCTTCACAATTTGTGATGTTGTATTCTCCTGCACATTCTATTTGTTTGCAAATTCTATGCTAAACCGACAAAGCCCCCTAAAAAATCAGGGTAACTATTTCTTGTTTCTAATTTTGATTTTTTGATCCCTTTGCTTTTTCATGTTTGAAGATATCAAAATCAAATTCATCCTTGGCATCATTTAGTATTGAGGTTTTTGTAATTAGTGGATTATTTTGGAAATTGGTTTTGTTCCTCCTTCCTAATGTTTGGTTTTATGTTTGTTTTCTAGTAATATTCTTCCTTTACTTTTCTCTATTTCTTTCCATTCCTCACTATTGTTTTTTTTTTTCAATGCAATAGAAAGGTTGTAGCATATAATTGTAATTGCAATCCCATCCACCAATACAAAAGTGAAGTCCATGCCACAAATGTGGCCTATTGTGGTAACCTGGTCACCCGCAATCGCAATATTGTGGCTACATTTGCAATTGTGAACTGCACTTTGAAACCCTGGTTGAGCACTATAGTTATAGGAGGGAGATTTGGACCGATACACAAGAATACAACTAAAAAAAGGAGGAGATTTATAATTGGGGAGAAAAAGCATCAAGCAGATATTATTCTGAGGTTTGACAATTGAATGAATTGCCAATTGGTTTACGGTACACCTTAGATATTCATAAGAAATCAAGTCGTAAAAGAGTTGCTAGCCACTAATTAAGAGCATATGCTCATCCACTGTTTCAAGGTGTCCCCTCTTGTATTATGCAGGGGACAAAGTTGAGGGCCTTAATCACCATCTTGTTTGATGTCATTGGAGGATAGCTGATTAATTAGAGTTTCTATATTGTTTTTGAGATTGAAGTTGAATAATAGTTCTTTTTTAACAGTTCCCGATGTCCTTGATATTAAATTATATGCCATTAACAATTGTGTTTCTAAAAAATTCCTCAAATTTCCTCCTTAATATTATGCATTGATAGTAATTGAAAGAAAGAATATTTTTTAATTCTGTTTCTCTGTTATGGTCTTGCAAATAGATTTCGTCACAGGTCGATGTACAAGAAAATGCCCTTGATTTCCCTTCTTCATGTTCTTGCCCTTCCTTAGAGAACTTATTTTTGAAATGTAAAAAATGGAGGGTACAACTCTTATAAAACCTACCAATGATACAAATACTTTTTGATTGTATAATTTTGATTGTTTTATTCAATATTCATCCTTTAAATAGAGAAGGATCATTTGTAACCAAATACAAAAGATACTAATAACTAGAATGATTTTATAGAGTACTTATCACATAAGGGGGAAAAAAAAAGGATTCTCATTTCCAAATTCTTAAAATAGCTGATCCTTCCAATTAGGATAATTCCTAAGATTCACACTCAAATTTCTAAATTAGGTAGGATTTATTCTTAATTGACTTAATTAATAAAAATGGAAATCTTCCTTTCTTGATATGAAAGTGTAACATTATTCCCCTTTTAGACAACGAGCTTGTCTGCAAATTCAAACTCAAGGTATTTCTGGATCCATTAAGGTGGTTGTCTGGGTCATCATCTGGGTTGTCTATCATCAAACAAAACAATCATTTATATTTATGGCCTGACTGAATATGACTCATCACAATTAGAACATTGTCCTTTTGCGTGTTGCTCTGCTATCTTCGCTCGAAATAACTTCTTAATATGTGGTGAGATCATGTTGTTTGCACTATTTCTTTCCCTATGTTTTTTATGACGATTGTTTATGTTGGAGTAGCTCAGCCCACTGGTCTGGGAGCTGTCCATGATAAGGAAAAGCATCCTAGTCCTAATCCGTGATTAATCTGTATTTTTCTCTTAAATGCTTGTGCATAATTCATTGCTATTATCAAGTTTGGGGGATTCTGCATCTCCACATGCACTTGAAGCGCCTCCGTCAATCCTGCAGTGAACATATCTACTAGGTGGTTTGGTCGGAATGAAGTTGCTTTGGGAGAGTTTGAAATTGACGGTGTTACTCTTCTGCTGTTTTTATTTGTTTGAGTTTGGTCAATTCTCCTAATGGATTGTTGCTTCTGGAAATTTAAATCTCGTGAGGCAATACGATTTAAATTGTTACCATGTAAGAACATCAATTGTGTCTCTCCTGTCATGGGAAAGGCTGTCAGTCCTACCTGCTCCCTCTCTTCTGTTCTTTAATTATTGAAAAACTGCTCACAACTGTATAACCAACCCAAGGGGTACGCCATCCCCTTATATAAGGGAAACTTCAATCTGATGTATTTTGGGATAAATGAGGCTCCCTTGTGTCTTACTGGTTGCTTTACCGGTGGTGCAGTTGAGTTGTGATTATTGTTATTATTGCTATCTTGTACCTTCTCTTTACTCGAATATTGCAACTCCATCAAACGCTATATTGTCTTAACTCTTTCATGTAATTTTCGTATAGCCTGACTTACTTTCTGATTTGGTTACACCATTCTTCGGTTTAAATCTTGTACCTTAGTTGTCAGTTGTTCGTAATCACCCATGACGACTGGCTTTGATATTAAGTTGTTATGGTCTGGCAAATAAGATCTTGTCGTAGGTTGATACACAGGAAAATCCCTTTGATTTCTGTTGTTTATGTTCTTGTCCTTCCTTGAAGAACCTATTTTAGAGATTTGCAAAATCGAAGGTTCTACCCTTAAGTTATCTATCAAATAAAGAAACAATTCAAAATAAGATCCTCACAGTCAAATTTCTAAATTAGTTAGAATTTATTCTTATTAACTTCATTAATAAAAATGGAAGTCGTCCTTTCTTCATATGGGGGTCTCTCTCTCTCTCTCTCTCTCTTGGCTTTAACAACATGGGCACGCTTTTTATTATTCTCCTTCAGACATTTCAGATATGCATGCTTTGGAAATTCTCTCTAGTTGGATGCTTTTGGTGATGTATAGGTACATGTATGACATTTATGCCCACATTTCTAACCTTTTCAATACTTACAGCTTTAAAACATGAAGTTGTGTTCCAAGTATGGAATAATTTTCTGGACAAGAATGAAGTTAATTTTACCTTTCTTTCTCCTTTATGTATCTTGTTGTTCTGAATGGTTTTGCAGTCCTTTGGAGTCCATTGGTGCCCATTTGGTAGCTTAGCACGACTTCCTTCAACCTTTGAGTAAGCATCATCCAACACTAGTGCTTAAAGTCCATTATTGTACTCAATGACAAACATTTGATTGAAGTTACGGTAAACAAGAGCTTGCATTTCACCTATATATGAATACTGTAATGTTGTACTCAAATATGTGAACATATCTCTAAACCCAAATCTCAGATAGAAAGAGAAAGAGGGAGGGAGGGAGGGAGGGAGAGACAATAACCAATCT
>JAOXYD010000007.1:3297613-3307719 GCA_028565735.1 Pinacopodium congolense
TACTCCTTTTTAACTTAAAACGTATGCAGGCAACTTAAAAACGATGCGACTGAAGCTATATCTCTAGCTTTATAAACCTTCCAAGGTTTTAATATGCATCCCTGGAGTCCACTGAACGACTTCGATCAGAACTCACCTGACAGAAAGTAGCACCTAATCAGAACCACACCCATATTCAACGGTATAATTTCACAGAAGATGCATCCACATAATCATGTGATTGACAAGAACAGTTCACAGAGAAGGTGATGCAGGACATGATAAGCCCCTGCTTCAACTTCCATCTACAGGCTCGTAATAAGGGTGCCAGGCAGCAAAAATGACAAAAAACATATGCAATGGAATAAGCTACTTATCAAAATGAGAAACATAATTGCTGTATGATTGCATTTACTTACAGATGCAATGGGGGATCTTGACCGTGATAGGGATCTGCAAAAATATTCATAAGCAAGCAAACTCAATAGCCAGAAATATCCATTATAATATTTTTCATCCAAAAGCCTAAGCACAAACTTCCAACTCAGTGACGTTAGTCAAATGCGATGTAGGATTCCACCACTTCAAAAGGAACTAAACTAACCACCACATGTCAATGTAACTATCTAACCAAACATCAACCACCATGTAGCAACAGTTTTCACAGCAGATCACCAATAACTTAGAATAATGTCCAGATCGAAGCAGGAAACGAGAAAGGATCCTCCTGCATCTATTCCCAACAAAAGGAGAACCATTTCCTGTTCATAAGACCACATCCAAAGACACTGGGCACAATTTAGCAGTCATATGGAAATACTTGCGAGATACTCTTTACAATATCTATGCAGCCAAATTCCAACAAGAACCACACGACATAAATCTAGCATCCACCACCATATTTATGTTGTAACTTGGAGTTATCTCCCAAGGGGTCCTCCTCATCAAAAACAGCATGCATCCACAACCAAAGAAGTGAAGGCATATGAGGAACGCATCCCATCAAGTCCCTAACATCCAGTCCCCAAGTCGCAGGCTCAAGATCAATCTAGAAAACAAACAACGCAACCCTTATAAACAAAACTATGACAACCAGCCAGTTTGGTAATTCTTTGCTTAACGACTTAAATGGTTAGATTTTTCTTGGAGAGAATTTTTCAATTAGGGGAGATCTACCACTATAGATTAAATCTGAATCCAGACAGTGAACTTTACTTCTGACAAACATTTTAAATTTTTAGATCCATCCATTGTGAAGTTTTTGAGAACAATATGATTACCAAACTTCACTAGGCAAGTAGTGAAAAAAGCGTTTTCCTAAAATGTCAGATAATTGAGAACCTGGAAGTAAAATCCATATAAACAATAGTCTAGAAACAAAAACAGAAGAATGAATTTACACATCACAACCACTAATTGCAGGAAGCAGCCCATGGAGATGTCCAAATAATTACCAAGATTTATATTATGCATTCAACAGACCTCAAGACTTCACCCGAACTGAATCGAAATTCATTATATAGGATCTATTCTGGACACGGTTGTTCAGACACTTCATGTACATTTAGCCATCGGAAAGGAGAGCCAACCCGGATGTTCGAAAAACTAAACTAAACTAAAACACCAATTAAGAAACTCATGAGGACAACAAAACCCAGAATCAACAAGCTAGAGCAATATGAGTAATACATGATTAAAATTTAATATTTTAGATCCGGATCTGTAGAAAATTTCCATTTCCTTAAACATGAATAGGAGGAAAGTACAGAAAGACTTTACCAAACAAAACTTCAAAGTGATAGGGTCGAAACTAAAACGTATACCTTGATAGAGATCGGGGAGACAATCCCCTGCCGGAATGAGATGAAACAGATCCATATGGAGATTGACGCGAGTACTTGATCCTCGGAGAGTCACTGTCACAAAAGAGACCATTAGTCAAAATGATTGAAAGAAACATGGTAGCATGGTTCTTGCAAAATAGCCAAAAAGTTAACCTCCTGCTCCTGTAGTTATAGCTAGGACTGCGACTGTAGCTTGGACTTCTGGAGTAGCTTCTAGAGTAACTACGCCTTGATAAGTATGGGGAACGCGATGGACTCCTAGAATAGCTTCGCCTTGAATCATACTCTCTTACCTATGCACATGTCAATTAATAATTACAGGCACTGAAACAACATGGTCATAGCAGCAAACAATTACTTACCCGTATGTAAGCCCGAGAAAAGGCATTCCGAAATTCAGAGTCATCAAGTTTCCTAATCTGCAGAGATAAGAAACAGACCACGACTTGTATAACCTTAATTATACACCCTCAAAGACTTTGCAACCAAATAATGAGTTGAAATATAATTTTGCAACAGCTTCTATTTGTACCGCATATCTCATATCATCATAATTCGTATAATCCACAATGCCAGTCATTCCTGAAGTGAAATAAATGAAAACGAATAAGTTTATTTTATAAAAAGAATATTTTTTTTGTGTAAATAAATTTAAATTAACAATAAAAGAAAGTGCTATGTACAGCCCATAAACATATACAAAAAAAAAAAACAAGAACTACTTGCAGACAGCTCCCAAAAAACAAAAAGCAGTCACAAGAAGGCCAGCCTTATAGGTCATCAAAATAATAGTTTCAAATTCATAATAACAGCCCAAAAGAGTTTAAGAATAAGTATATTTTATAGGCAACAGCAAGGACTTATCTGATTTCCAGTGCCTCATTCACATGAAATGAACGAAGCAAGAAAATGTAAGATCAACATGACATCTTCGGTAAAACTTAGTATGCAAAGAGACATTCAGGAAATGTGAAGATAGTAAGTAATTAACAATTTTTACAAGATGAAGGAGGATCAAACTCTACTAAGAATCAATAACCCTTGGCCATTTGTCCACTTGGTTGAATATTTTATGATCAATTTTACACGATCCAGATAACTTCAAGTCAACAACCAGCAAAAGGAACACACATCACCCAACTCACAACCAGAAGACCTTATGACTACCAAAGGAGAAACCATTTTCCCAAAAAGTAAACATGAGGCAACAAACTAGTTTCACCCCATCAATTAACAGCAGATCACACTTTAAGTTCCTATCTAATAGACTAAGACACATACACAGAGGTAGCATGGACATTGTGCGGTTTATTCTTACCATCCCGATCTCGAAATATTTGAGAAAAACACACGTCCCCAGCTCGGCGCATATGATCCTGATAAAAGTATAATCCATGTCAATTTAAATTCAGTATCAAACTTGTTATTTAAACGGAGATTAAAAAAAAAAAGTAAAAAAGTCAAGGACACCTTTAGATCTTGCCATGAAGCAGAAGGTGGCAATCCAGTAACCAAAACTGAAAAGAAAAAGAAGATAATCAACACTCGACAACAAACCCATAGAAGCAAACAAGTGATGTCAAAGCAGCATATACCACGATAGTCTGAGCGCCTAGAAGGTCCACGGCTAACACTACTACCACTGTAACTGCTATATCGGTCAATCGGTGATGAATGTCTTCTCCCACCATGAGCTAGCTCAACCTAATATTTCAGACACAATAAGAAGATTATTCCCTTTCAATGAAACTATCTAAGCATAAATAAAGACAATAGCATAAGCAAGCAAGAGTACAAACAGACAGACCCGTAAGCGGTGCCCATCAAATCTGTAGCCATCTCTTCCCTGAATTGCATCTTCCGCATCTCGAGGATCCTCAAACTGAAAGAACAATTCAGATAACTATGTAAGTGTGTAAAGTTATCAGAATGCAACATATCAGTTAAAGTAACAAAAAAAGGAATAAACTGAAGTGCCAAAATGGAATGGAGTAAATTTAATAGTCACGGGACTTTCCTCTTCAAAAGCAAAAGGAAAGCATGGATGTAAGGAAATAATTTTGACACAATAAAATCTCGACTCACCTCAACGAAAGCATAGCCTGGGGGTCTAGGTGGGATTTTCACATCAATGTCAACGATGGGACCATACTGCGATCAGAAAACAGTACGATGTAAGAACGATGATTAGTAAGGAGCTTCAAACAAAATTCCCAAAACATATAAGGACATGGATCCCAGCTTTAAAACGCTTAAAATATTTTAAGGTGTAAGTTCAATAGTACGAAGTTATAGCCAAAATTCAACCCAAGTCCAGTTAAACACTTGGAACAATTTATTTGTTATGAAACAAAACAACAAAGAAAATACCTTGTAGAACAAATCTTCAACTTCTCGTACACGAATATCCCCTGGAAGATTTCCTACATAAAGAGTTCGACTCGATCGACGGCTCATTGTTCCCTGAATACACCAACCATAAATAATTAATCCTTCCACAAATAATATAACTTTTTATAATTTAATGAGAGCAAAATTTATACCATAAATAATTAATCCTTCCACAAATAATATCAGCTTTTGTAAGAAAAAAGAATGGATTAATAATTAAGGAAATTATTGTATGATGTACACTGAGAATTTTCAGAACCGAGCACAAGAAAAAAAAAAAGAATCATTAAAATAGAAAAAATAACACAAACTCGACAAGAATTCCGACCAAAATAAAATCAGACATTAAAATGACAAAGCAAAATCGATTTTTACAATTACACGCCTAGCTTCCAGGTCAACAATTTTCAACGTAAAGTACAAATATTAAATTCACACTGGAAAATTTTCAGAAGTCGACATTTTAAAAAGAGTGCACTGTATCAGTAATAACAACGAAAAGAAAATAAGCAAACCTACTTTCTTTTGCACACACAGGCAAAATATTAAGGAATTAACAAAAGGAAGGGGGTTCGAAAAGCTTCAGTTTCTCAACACGATAACTCACCTCGGGCAAGTAGAGATATCAGATAAGGTGAAGCGTAGAAGAAACCGGTGGTTGGCTTTGAGAGGAATTATTTTTTGGTTTCAACGGACTCTTCTGGAAGGTATATGTTATAGTGGGAGGAGGAGGACACGTGTAAGGAGTGGAGATTTTTATTCCCGTTTTAACCCCAATAATTCATCAGACTTTACAAATCAACCCGTGGCAACGTGTCGAATGATAATCGGAGCATGGCATTTTGGCTAGGTAGAAAAGTGAACCCCGGAGGAGCTGTTTGGCTGCCTTCGGGAGCAAAGCTAAAAGGAGAAGCCACGTGGGTGGTTTGCTGCCGATTGGATGGCGTGCTTTGGCTTTTCTAAGGATTTTATTTCAAGATGCTGACTGGAGCATTTATGTCATTATTATTATTATTATAAAAAGTTCTTCATTTTTATCATTTTACTTAAAAATCACTGAAATTTAAAATTTCGTATCATACTGGTCAAGATGCAATTCTCACCACTACCAGTTGATCACTAGACATTGATCGATCAATTTATTTTATAGGTTGACTAGTCTCCCTTTGACTAGTTTTTTCACATACTTTTGACCCTTTAACATAATCAAATTATTCTAAAATAAGTCCTAAGATTTTTAAACTCTTGTCTAGTACATAAACCTTATTATATTCACATATTTTAACAGTCATACAAATTAACCTCATCTTGTCACACAAACCTTAACAAATTTATACATTATAACAAATTCACATAATCTAAGCAAGTCACATTTTAATATGTTTCAAACACTTCTTTTCACGCACACTAATACACACCAAACAAATTCTTTAAAAATATTTTAGTATATCAAAAGAATTATTTAAAAGCATTTCAACATAGTTCATTTTAATTATAAGACCTTTTTGCATAAAAACTAAACATGAATGTAATATATATTATTAGAGCAATAAGAGGATCAAGGTTATATTACGTCAAAAATTACAATAAATAACCTATTAAAATTCTATCTTGATCTTTAATTTGATCCTTTTTCCTTTGGTCTGTATAGGCTCCAAAATGTGTTTTCTAAGCATATTGTCAACACACTTATATTTTAATAATATCAAAAACTTATAAAACCATTAATAATATTATTTTGTCATCATTAAAATTTTGGTGAAATCTCACTTGGTTTAATAGCATATAAATGGAGGGGGAGAGTATAAATTAGGCAATAAATTATGCATTACTAAAGTTTTCTAAGTCTTTTACCAATTTAAAGATTCACCCTAAAAGTAATTCTAATGGAATAGAAATTATGACAATATATTAAAACTAAACGATCAATTAATAATAAACTTATAAGAAAAAAATCATATAGAAGGGAAAGGCGAATAGAATTTATAGTGAATTGACATACAAATACTACATCCGCTCTCCAATCATATGTTGAAAATTTTACTATAATCTTCCTTTACAAGTAAAGAATAATCCTTGTACAAATCTTCCTTTATAGGTGAAGAGTAACTGTCAAATCAATCTTCTTACATGAGTGAAGAGTAACCCTACAACTCAACCAAATTCTTTTTCCTACGAGTTAAGAGTAACACTTACAACTTTAATTTTAATATGCCTATAACAAAATGCATTCATAAACTATCTTACTTGATCAGGTTTTTAAAAAGAATCGTAAAAAAATGCAATCCCAAATGCATTAAAAACCATTAGTACACACCTTATATTTGCTTCTCTAACTCAATTTGATTAATAGATAATAATTGATTCACTTGTGATTCAATAGGATGGCTAAACAAAATCGAAAAACACCTATAGGTGAAAATCTACCAACTTGTTATTTTCTACCATTTGTATGCATTAAAATTTTGTTAGAATCTCGCCAATGTATTAAGATTTTGCACCCACTAGATGATCAATTCATGGCAATAATCAACCAGTCTTATGCACTAATTAATCACTCAACACCACTAGTCAATCAATCTAGTACAGTGGTTCCATTTATTCCACCTTTTAATTCACTATTTAGCCTCTAAACAAAAAATCAAAAAACAAGTAAAAAATACTGTGCACTGATTGACCAATCTAACTTATACTAATTAACTAGTCCTTATCGATAAAACATGTTAGTTGATTAAAAATGCTATACTGGTTGATTAATCTCTCACAAAACCAAATTTTAATACTTCCAAAACTTTTTGCGCTTTTTGAAACTTCTACAAAATATATCTATCAATTCTTTTCAACAAAAAAATAACTCAAACACATTTTAGACACTTTCTATTAAAACATTTTAATACATTGAGAGAATTATTTTAAAAAAATTTCCAAAACTTTGCTTTTGATTATAAGACTTAAACAAAAAATACTTAAGTATGAATTCATATGAATGAGTTTAGTATTTAAACACATTTAGAAGGTTAAGATAAATTACAAACAAAATTTCAAACAAAAACCTATTTAACCTTACAAACTTGATGGTGAATGCTGACGCATTCAACAAAATATCAAAAGAAACCAACTTCTTACAATACAAATTAATATAGTAGTTGAAAGTATGGATCATTCCCATGAGGAATTCAGACGTTAGTAGTTACGCACTAAAAAGGGGGGTTTTTTAATTGTAAATTAAACATAATTTAACTAAAATACTAAATTGAAAAATAACTAATAGTAGAATAATGAGACTTTAACAATCAATAGGAATAAATCTTGGTTTCCTATCTCCTTTTTTAATAAACTCTTGTTGATCATAAACACTAAAATAATCAATTTATCAGTTAAGCATTCATCGTGATAATTTCTTTACCTATTTTCTCTTATATTTAGTTAATCGAAAAGCATATTCAAATTAACCCTTATTAATCAATAGCCTGGATACGATCTCGGATTTAATTAATTAATAGATTTACGAATCAAGAAAATTGATGAACTAAACAACATACATACAATGTATATTTAGCCTAGAGAATTATTTTTCCTATAATCATATCCCTATTGTAAAAGACAAAAGTCCTAGTTACTACTTTTGATTAAAAGAATTGAACATGAACCTATTTAATCTAACAATCGATTGAATAACATCACAAACTAGTTTCACACCTTGTTATAAAATCAAATAATCAAATAATAGCCTAAAAAAATAATTGATACTTAAGTAATAAATTGATTCAAATAAAGAATGAAGGTTTCACAACATTCAAAGTTCAATAACAAGGATTCCATAAACCAAGAAATAAAGGTTTAGTTACCCAACATCACAATTTTATTTTTGCCTAATATTTTTGCTATCTATTCGTATGGTTTCCCTTGGATTCTTTGGCTTCCTCAATCCAATCTGAAGCTACGTCCCTTCTTATTTTTTTGCTAGATAACTTCTATTCTGCTGCTCCTTTTCTTCTTTTTATTTTTATTTTTATGTTTCCCCCTTTTTCAGCAGCCGCCTAGTTCCCCCTCTCCCCATCTAGTCCCGTCTTTGTCATTTTTTACTAGCCCCTTTTTTAGTTGAGTTTTTGCAGCCTACACGTTTCTTTCTTGGGTCCCAAGTTGCCCATGTTTCTTTTATTTTCAACTGCCAATCCTCCCTTACTTATCAACCCAAGTCCTTATTGTTCGTCTTTGGTTGATTAATTCTTTTGGCCAACCCTCTTTAAGATCAAGTCTTTCCTCTTTTTCTTAGTAGAACACATCACTTTGGTAGGCCCTCTTTTGATTCAAATCCCCTGTTTTTGGCCATTCTCCTTAAGTGTTCTCCTTTCCCTTTTTAATGCCCAACGTCAATTTTGTTTTCAAACAGGGTCACAATTTCACAAAGGCTTTGCAACCATCACATGCAAGGCTAAAGCCCAAAATAAACTCTTTAAAAAAATTATGCTGCCAACTGTCACATAAGTATCATTGCACAAGTCCATGTCCAGTTAGGTCCAAAGCCTATTTTAGTTCTTTTTGTCTCAACATTTCTACAATTCTTTTCATTTGATTCTAAAATATACCCTGGCATAAAACAATACTAATTTCCATTAAGTATAGCTTCAAACCTCAAAAACAAAGAAATTTAACACACAAAAAGATAGAAAATAAAAACACTAATAAATTCCCCTACACTTAACCTTTTGCTCGTCGTTGCGAAAATTAAACACAACCATCAAATTCTATCAATTCGGTTCAAAGAGATCAAAGGCATGCAATCATTTAAAGTTTGGCCACTCGAATGTCAAGTTACTACACCCATTATGACTAGTTTTCATCAGTGCATGGTGAGCTCGTCGTAAGCTACCAAATAATAAATTCCTAATTACCCAAACTATGCAATAATGGTGAGTTAGGGTCGAACCACAAAAAGTTGGGATGCAACTGCTATTTCAAATGTTGTAAGAAAAAGGAAAAAACACCTTAAAGATATGAAAGAAAAATAAGCTAAAATGTAATGAACGTAAACAAAAGACAATACAACGCAAATTTAAACAAGAATAATAATAATAGTGAAGAAGTTGGTTGGAGATATCTTTAGGATTTTGGGATGATCATTGATCCATGAATCTAGATAAGAGGTACTATAATCATAGTGTTACCTTATAGGCTCGAATAAGCTCTCAAGCCCTCAGTTCCTCTAAAGCAGATAAATATAATAAGCTCTCGAAATACCCCTATCCCCATTTATAACCAAGAACAAGCTCTCTAGATTTAATAGTAAAGACGCCTTAAGTACTAAAAAATGACTAACTTAGGCCACCTGCTCAAAAACGCAAAAGGTGTAACCTAAAGATATGGGAACCTAGTTTAGTTGATTAAGTATTTTAACAAATTCAGCTAATCTATTGCTACTTTCAGAAATCGTTATGGAATATTACGAATCACACGCTCAACCCTAGTTTTTAGATTAGGAAATTACTTTAAAGGTGATCCAGCCTAGAAGTAACTCCTAATTCATGTCACTTAACTTAAGTCCTAAACCAACCTAGACATATAAGCACCAAATTAAGCATAATTTCAACTGCGTTCTCACATTTTGCATCCCTTCACCCTTATAATATCTCCCAACCCCTAAGAAGACTAGCCAAACATGTTCAAACTACTTAAAACAAATATTAAATGATAATAACTAATCTAAAAAGTCAAAATTCGATACTTTGCCTAATGGAAACTTAAGTTACTTAAAATAATAGGTAATTAACTAAAATATAGTTAACCAAGACTTAATTTAGCAATCTAAACAAAAATTCTAGATTATATAAAATAAGTAAAAACTAAAATTTAATTACCTAAAGCCTAAGAATATGCATAAAGACTAACTAC
>JAOXYD010000007.1:3314304-3332531 GCA_028565735.1 Pinacopodium congolense
CTTGAAGCTTCCAATTCATTTGAATTTCCATTATCTTCAAATTTGACCTTCAAACTCCAAGCTTTCCATAATGAATTACCTATCTTCAAACCATTAGTAATCAAACATGTTTTATTATCATCAAAACCAAGATTGGAAGCTCCTTTGGTTCAATACCTATGAAATTGCCAAGCTGTATAAGGAAAGGACAAAGAAGTGGAACAATGTGATCAAGAAAAATGAGTTCAAGAGTGGGACTTGGTGCTTTTGTTCAATTCAAGTCTTCGATTTTTTACTGGAAAGCTCAAGTCAAGATGGAGTGGACCCTTCAAGGTTATTCAAGTGTTTCCCTATGGAACTTTGGAGTTGGAAAATGATAAGGGTGAAGCATTCAAGGTTAATGGACATCAGTGCAAGCTATACTTTGGAGGGGCATTCTCACAAGAAAGGGTCAAGCTAATGACCTTAAATTATCATGTTTGTTTTTAATTTGTTTTTTTTTATGTTTAGTGTAATTTTTCTTTGATTTGATCTTATTTAGTTTCCTTTTGAGTTTGTTTGATTGTTAGCTTGTTTTTCCTTTTTATCTCATGTTGTTTAGATAACTTGGTGAAGCTTGAAGGTTTGTTGTGCATTATATCTTATTGGAGGACAAACAAAGAAGATTTCCTACAACTTGGATTAACGGACACCTTCATAAGCCATTCTAACCCTTAATGTTTTTTGTTTTGTTTTTGTTGTGTATTTGTTGAGTTTTGATGTTCTGGTTTCCACATTGAGGACAATGTATTGTTTAAGTGTGGGGATGTAGTTATTGCTTGTGTTTACATTGTTTGCATTTTGTTGTTTAGGATGAATGTCTTAAGCATATTAAGCTGTTTTTTTGTGTTGTTTGTGTAAGCAATGGATCCACACTTGAATCAGTTTGGTTTATGTTGCCATGAGATTCTATCATGCTAATTGGAATGAGATTGAATGCATGCTTGAACTCAGATTAGGCTACTTGAGTAGAGAGTGAACCATGTTTATTGATGAGAAGCATTTGGTTGCATAAGCTTACTCTGAACTTGATACATGTGCAATGAGGTAGTGTAAAGATGTATAACAAAATTTTCATTTGAGCCAATGTGAGGATTGAGTCTATATGACTCCATCTATAGTCCTTTCATTTCTTTGTATGTGAGATGCTTCCTTAGGCTATTACCTTCAGAACTTGCTTTGAATCGGTTTGAGTTTATTGGATCCATACTTAATAGAGATGATTAAGGCCCTTTTTGTGTTAACCAAGCTTAAATGACATACCTTTTATTATCCCTTGCTACCTTTGTTGAGCCTTAACCCTTTTATTTCATGAAAACACCCAATTTTAAAACCCAAAACCCCATTAACTTATCCATTCATATGCTTAGTAGAGTATTAAGTGATGCATTTGTTGGGATTTTAAGCTACATTATTATTTTTACATGAGTTTAGCGATATTGGGTCTCTTTGAGCACATTTCATTTAGCTACTGTTTTGTTTATTGCTTTGTTATTTTTTGTTGCAAAAGAAGAGAAAAAAGGAAAGAAAACAAAAAAAGAAGGAAAAAAGAAGGAAAAACAAAGAAAAGAAAAAGGAATAACATTTAGTACCATCAATAAGTTTGGAGTAGTAGTATTATTCATTTGTATATCTTAGAAGTTTATCTTTTTTATCCTTTTGTGAACTTGATACATTATGAATGCTTGTGATCAACCCTTTAACCATTTTGACCCACCTTAACCTTAACCTCATTACAACCTGAAACAAAGTCCTTATGATCTATTTTTAGCATGTAATCATTGTGGAGAAGAATTGGTGTATTAGCAAGCTTATGATAATATGGTTTCCTATAGGAAGTTTGAGTGAAATACTAACCCGAATACACTTGAGAGAAATGAGTGAAACCGTGAGGAAGATTCATTTTGCGTTTATATTTATCTTTGAGAAATGGTTTCATAAGTTAAGTTTGTTTATGCACATTAATGAATATGTATTAGCTTGATACTTGAGTTAGCTAATGTTTTTGGGATTGCATGCTTTGAACTTTGTGACAAGGAAGTAATGGAATTGATTGGTTTTGTTTGATTTTTCTTGAACACATACAAAGATTTAATTGTGGAGAAGTTGATAGTTGTGCATTAGTGTGTGTTTTTCTAAGTATTTGGCATATATTCTTTTGCATTTTAGGTTAAACTTGTTATGTTTTAGGACTTATGCTATGTGTTTTAGTTTACTATGATCATCTTTCTACTTCTTTCATATTTTTTTGTTGATTTAGGGTAAGTCAATCATTTTTACATAGGTTTGCAGCATGACTATCTTTGGAATTGAGTTAGGACTAATTTAAAAGAAGTTTGGGTTGATTTGGAGCAAGATTGGAGCAATAAGAGAACTTATACTTTCGGATTCAAACAAGAAGAGGTCGGTCAACCGAATGGCAAGAAGCAAAGAAGGTCGATCGGTCGAATGAAGAATCATGGAACGTTGGTCGACCGAATGGTGAAGATCGGTTGACCAAATTAAGAAACAAGGAAGGTGGGTCGACCGAATGGTGAAGGTCAGTCAACCAAGGAAAAGCTCCAGCTTTATTCTCTCGTGTTTTATAACTCGAACATCGGTGTTTTATTAAAAGTCTCAAAAGAAATGACGTAATTTCATTATCTTGAACCCTAAGCATCTCCACACGTCTTATAAAAGGCAGAAGTCACAAAAATATTGAAGGGAGTCAAGAGAAGCATATCCAATAGGAGAAACCCTTCATCCAGATATGTCTTCCTAGCTAAGCAAGAAGCAAATTGCCAGAGTCAAGCTATCAAGAGCTCCATTCAAGCATCCATTTCGAGAGTTTAGGACACAAAAGTGAAGATCATCATCTTTGTATTTAGTTTATTTGTGTTTTCTCAATATGTATTAGATTTAGGAGAATATGGATGTTATTGAACTTATTTCAATTATGAGTGGCTAAAGTATTTCTAGAATTTGTTGTTTAAACTATTTGTGAACCTTTGGTTGTTTATTTAATGTATTAAATGTTTGTTTGTCTATTGAACTTAAACCCTACAACAAATCGAGATAGTGAGTTGGGTAATCTGTGTTAGATGCACAACGAGATTTAGCATTTAATTGACCTATAAGTAACAAGATATTAGTGTGTTGGGAAGAGATTTTCAACATATTAATATACTGCCTATAGGATAACTTCATATCTAATTGAATGTTTAGGAAAGGCTTTGCATATCGAGAGATCCCAAAGTTAATCTTAGATTATTTAACTGGTAACATTTAGTTGCACCTTGAGAGAGAGTTATTAAAATATTAGGAAATCTTGGACCAAACATAAATTGAATCAACAATCCAAAGGGGAAGAAATAAGGATAATGGCAAGTCCTAGTTTCAATCTTAATTTTCTCCAAGCTTTAGTTGGTGGTTTTGACTTTGGTTACATTGTTTTCTTTTATCTTTAGTTTATTTTCATTTACTTATCGATTTAAATTTGTTTAAATCGATTTCTTGAACAAATTGTAAGCCAAATCTATAAGGTATCTAGATACAATTTTTGTGGAATCAATATATGCTTTTAACTATAAGTTATGACCCGTATACTTGTAGTTTTGAGCATAAAACTGAGTTTGGTTTTGCAATTAATCAATAATCCCATCTTGTTAAATAAGAATATTATCATCAATATTATCATTATCATCCCGAAATAAACTCTCACTTCCAATTTCATATTTTTCCCTTTTCCTTCTTTCTCTCTCGGTCTAGTACTCTTGAAACAAAGTCTTCATCTACCATTTTATATCATAGTAAACCTTCTTACAATGTTTTACATCACCTTCAATCCCATCTAAATGTTTCTTTAATCTTGTGATTCCATTATCTTTCAAATATTTCTTACAATAAAAACTTATTGTATGGTTCTTCATACCAGAAATTATTCTCACATGAGCTCAAGCTTAATCATTAAATCTCCTCGAACATGCTGAATTTTGAAAAGTACTTGAAGTTGAACTTCACTCCATTTGTGTGTAACAATAAAGAAATTGATTAAGTATAACAAACTATTTATTACTAATATATAGATATAAGTTATTAAATAAATGATCCTCATATAAACTTGACTACATGAGTCCAAGATCATGTATTATACATTATATTAATTTCAAAATATTAATAGGTCAAGATATTTCTAAATTGCGTTTTAAAAATTTTAATTATATAAAACAATCCTTAATTTATTAAAAATTTGACAAAGCTCTATGTTCTAAATGCATAATTGGGCAAAACTTAAGTTGAAGAAAATCAAATGCAGTTGATGATTTAACTACCTTAATTTTACTTTTAATTTCAAGAAAATAGATTCAATTTTGAAAAATTTTGAAGAATTTTTCCATAAATTTGAAAATCCCAATTCTAAAATTTGAATTCGACAAAAATCCAAATTTGATGTAACGTAAATATATTCTTATGGAATTGAGCTTAATAATGACGAACCAAATAGAAATGAATTGCATGAAATTTTAGCCAAAAAATGGATCCAAAAATATATTCTACTTAATAATGAGAGGAGCAAATCAGACTTGTGGTGGCTGTAGGAGGAGTAATAGAGTAGGCATTGGTAACTTATGAGGGTTGCAATAAAAGCAAGTAGTATAAATGATAGGGAAGAAAGTAGCCAATGCATGGGTGGAGGTAAGGGAGAAGAAGACAATGTTTGAAAAGAAGAAGATGAGGCAGGGGTGAGCAGAGGCTGGTAGCTAACAACAGCAACACTAGGAGGGGAGGAATTAGAACAAATACATAGTGGTGAGGGGGGATTATAAGGCAAACAAATGAAATTCTTTTTCAGAGGTTGAAAAATCTTTCTTTTTTCACTTAAGTTGTGATATGGAGCCAAGACTTAAATATCGGTCAGTATCAATCTGTACCACCTGGAACGATCAATATTCGATAGTGCTAGCCTCTAAAATGGTATGCATTGGTTTCGTTTTGTTTTCCAGTCAATACGATGCTTTTGGGCTAATACTAATCAGTATGCAATGAAACCTTATACCTTGAATCTAATTGAAATTTGTGTTGTATATTTTCTAGAGTTATTTTTTTCTAATAAAGAAATGAATATAATATAAATGAATATAACTGTGTATACAAATTACAAGTCAAGGAGGCGCCAAAAGAGAAAAAAAAAAGCTAGCAGTAAAGAAAAGAACACTAATAGAGGAGCTTGGAACAAAAAGGGGAGCTCACTAAGCGAAAAGAGGCCCTAAACTAGTAGCTCTATACAAAACGAGAAAAAACAAAAGAAAAAGGCAACCCAGAGATGGAAGCCAGCAGAGAGGATCACCAGAATTGATGAGAGGGAGGGGTTAGATGCAGGGGAAAGGGATTACAAAACTTATCAAGGGTAACTAACAGATCCAAGTAGAGGCTAGGAAATGGAGCCTTCGAGACTACTAGTTTTCTTACTTCTAGGCTCTTTTGGGAAGTAATCTCCTTTAGAGTTTTGTTAATTGGCACCTTAGCTCATTTCTTAGTGGTTTTGGTAGCTGTCAGTTTTAATTTCCTCTTTTTTAGGGACCATAGGCCATTAGATGTAGGGGAAGAGGTCGAATCATTTGGTTCCTACTGGTTGTAACTTGCCATATCATGTTGCTTAACACCCTATGAAGAGGTTTGAGGACCTTTATAGGAGACTGTGTCCATGACTTGCTCCATATCATCAATTAAATCAAAGTAAAAAAAATATGAATTGGAGCACTTCAGATTACAAAACAAGGATTGGTGGTTTCCCTTCTTCTGGGGTACATATGCCAAAGCAAAACTTCTCTTTTGGACAAGGGTTAAACTCTTCAAGGACAAACCGTATAGGTGAACCTTTGGCCTATAAATTAAGAAAAAGTGAAGCTAAAGGAGAACCTGCAAAAAAAAAAAAAAAAGCAGTTGTTAGAAGATTACAGATGCCAATTTTGTTTAACAATATTACTCTTAAAACAAAGGGTAACAATAAGGGAGGAAAGGAAGATCTCTTACACTAAATGGAATATGGAAGAGTGAAGGCTCTACACAGTAGTTTGTTTGTTGTTAAAATTTTGATTATTCCTCTCCCTTTGAAGGAAATAAACATAAGAGAAAAAGAGGATGGTTGACAAAGCAGCTTCGCCTAAGGCTACTTTAGTAAGGGGAAGGAGCTAGTTTTCTATTTGGTGAAAGGTTCTAGGGGTCCATTATAGGCAATTAAGTTACACTACTTGAGACCATAGTTGTAAAGGATAGGCACAGTTGAAGAAAAGGTGATCATGGCTTTCACTAGCAACCATATATAGGCTAAAAAAGTTAGGGAAGTGAGCATAGAAAAGCTTTTCTCTAGTGGCTAGTTTTCTGTGGATGGCGAGCCAAAGGGTGAATCTATATTGAGGGAGGTCATATTTAGACCAGAAAAGCTTTTCAAAAGGGATGCAACCAGTAGAAAGGACAAGGTAATTATACACTGTATAGTTTGTAAAAGCAAAAGTGCTACCTTCCGAGGAGAGACAGTCAAACCTCATAGAGTTAGGATTATAGGGGATGGCCTGTTCTTCAACTCAATTAGGTCTACAGAGTTGGCTTGAGGCCAATTCCAACTATTATTGAGGATAATACTAACCACTTTGGAGGAAGCAAGTAGCCCAGAGTCATAAATGACATGGCGGGAAAAGGTTTTGGTAAGAATACTAGCCAGATGCCATAGGTCAAACTAGAGGGAAGTTCAGTTTCCATCACCAAAACCTAAATTACTGATCAAATACATTCATGATTTTGAAAAGTTTCCTCTGGCTCCAAGAATTTGAAAATTTCAAGGTTTGGGACCAAAAGCTCTTCCCTCATAGGATTACACTATAGACCCACTGAATCCCGTATGGCTTTAACATCTGTAATGAAAATCCAAATTCTCTTAGCTAGAAGAACTTTATTCCATGGTTTTAGTAGCTTGATTCCCAATTCACCCTCTTGTTTTGATTTGCAAACCTCCTTCCATTTAACTTTTTAATGATGAGACTAGATGGATGTACTTGTCTAGAGGATATTTCTAATTTTCTACTCCATAGCTTTCATAATGCTAGCAGGCAGTAAAACCTTAATAGATTAAAAAACATGGAAAGAGTTAAGTATAAAGCAGAAAAGCTATAACCTCCATGCAAAGTAAATGGATTTTATGGTCCATGAAGAAATTCTACTCTCAATCTTAAGGAGAAGAGGGTGGTGATCAACTTTGGTAAGCTTGGAGGAAAAAAGGGGCAGACCCAAATATTTCATAGGGAGAGCTTTAATAGGGATACCTAAAATTCTGGAGACAAGGGTCAAATGGGAGGGTTTGACAAGGCTATGAAGGATTGGCTTTTAAGAATGTTGGTAGAGAGACTTGAAAGGGAGAAGAAGAAAGTTAGAGATTGAATCATGATATGTATAGAGGGGGGGATAGTTTTAGGTCGTTAGCAAAACATAAGTGGCTAAGAGTGAGGTGATCACATTTCTAGTGGAAGAAGAAGTTAGAATACATGCTAATATGGAACTTAAGAGTTTTGGTGAAATCTTCCATACAAATGATGAAGAGGTAAGGATACATTATGTTTCCTTAACAAAGGCCACATTTGGTTTTAAAGAAGGGAGTAGACTCACCATTCACTAGTACAACCATTATGGGAGTAGTGCTACATTCGAGGATCCGGTGGATAAAGGGGTTAGGGAAGGCCATGGTTTTAAGGGTTTGGTGTAAAAAGTCCCCATGGATAATATCATAGGCCTTCTTGAGTTTGATCTTGAAAGCACCTTCATAGTGCCTATTGTAAAGATGGTATTTTTTAAAGTTTCGAGTACTTTTTCTTGTATTTTTCACCAAAATTTGAAACTTATCAAACAATTCCTTTTTTATAACATTCAAAACACCTTATATACTTGATTAGTAATTTTTTATAATTAGTAGATTAGTTCCTTTTAAATCTAGTTTAAATTTTCTTTTGAGATTTTAATATTATTTGTAAAATCGTTAGGTTTTATTATAAATGAAGTCACATCAATTTTTATAAATAAAAGGATAGCATATTCACTAGTTTAATATTATTTTCTGTTGTATCTCTTTAACTCTTAATATGTTAATACCATTTTCTTTTCTATAAAAAAGCATATTCAATAGTTTAAATATGGGAACTCCTAAACTAGTCTAAACATTGGCTAGACTAGGTCTATATAAAAGAAGTTATCCTCTTAGTTTTCTAACTATGAGTAAAATATGAAAATTTTTAATTTAAGAAAGACACTATTTTATGTAAATGATATAAAGATTAGAGTTTGATAAAGCAATTTGAAAAGTCCTTCCTCTTTAAATATAAGTTGTGCTATAGATAGACATAGCCATTTAGTTTGTACCATAGGCTATCTAACATGTACACATAAATTTATTGCCTGTGTAAAGATAATCAACTATGTTAGATATGCTTTGAAGCTAATATAGTTGGTGGCTTACCAACCATCAAGGTAACCAAGCTTTATAAGGATGATAAGCCAATGTTTAATTGGTTCCGTCAACTAAGTTTACATTCAAAATTCCATTTCATGTTGAGATTTATTTAAAAATCGACAATTGGATATGTTTTTCTTTTGTATATGTCTCTGGTTTATTCTTCTTTATAGTCAAGGTTTCTTCCTTTCTCTAACTGGCTGATCATTTTTGTTGAACTAGTTAAAAAATAATATAACATGTCCATTTCATTTTTACACTGTTGTCATTACATGGTTGTTTTTTGTTGAATTAGAATGTGTACTTTGATATAGCAACTTATAGTTTGTTACTTAGATCCTTATGTGGTTTGAGGCTTAAGGCCATCTTTAATCCATTCCTTTAAAATAGAGTAGAGTTTCCTCTATTTTAGAGATGCTACAGTACTTTTTACTTCAATCCACAACTTTACTTTTCACATCAAAAAAGGAATATTCTCAGCATATTCTTTTTACCTTTCATTAATGATTGTTAAATTACTTTATAAAATTAATCCAACTTTACTTTTTCGCATATATTTTTATTCACAATATTATTGTTGTTATATTTTATGTTAATAAATAATAAATCATAAATAATAAAATATTTATTCATAAGTAAATAATTATAAAATTATAAACATATAATGAAAATATTTATAAATATGAGACTAAACCTTAAAATTATTATAAAGATATAATTACTTAAATAAATATATAATAAAAATATTAGAATATTGTTTAAATAACAAAATAAAAAATGAAAGATTTAGAAATGAATGAATGAATAAAAAAAGGAAAAGAGAAAAGATTGAGAGAGAAAAAAAGAAAAAAAATGAAAAAATTTGAAAAATGAATAGTAATAAAGAGATGTTAATTTGGTGTGACATTATAACATTCCTCCAAAATGGAGGACAAAATACTGGTGAATTGGAGTTCACAATACTTCCATTTTAGTGTTTTTCCTCCATTTTAGATATGGGTGGGAGATGGCGATGTTGTTTCCAAACACTTGTCGAAAAAGGAAAAAGATAATCAAGAACTAGGAAATATCTTGGCTCAATCAGGATTAAAACATGTGTATAACTTATATGAATCCATGATCTAGTAAAAGAAACAAATTAAGAAATGGTACCTGTTCCAATGTCTATCGACCATAATGTCAAACATCTATAAGTCCAACATTACTGCATCGTCATTCCAATTGTCAAACATAGTCATTTCCTATTTCGTTTTATTGTCTAGACTAACATGTATATATATACCATTCTGCTTGTAATTTAGAAATACAGAAATATAGAAGCTCATTTCTCTCTTCATTATTATTTTTGTCATTATTCCCATATAGTATCAAAACCAAGTTCTTAATCTTCGACAGTCTCACCTTTCTTTTCTATTTTTGGTCTTCAACATCTGTCTTCAGCAATCCATTTCCGAACCAATCTTTTGGCCGTTCATATCTTTTTCTCATATATTCCTATAGCCCAAAACACCCCCTGCTTCCATAGAATACGGAACTGCAAACAAAATCTCAAATCACCTCCCCATGGGCCCTCATGCGCCGACCCAATCCACAGTAAACACCATATTTTTGTCTCTTTAACAGTCTGTAGAGTTAGGAAGAAGAAGATCTAAATGATGTCATTTTGATCCGGCTCCAAACGACATCGTTTCGCCAAAGCTACAAACTTCAACACATTCAAAACGACATCGCTTTAATAAAAGGCAAAATGTTGCTATTTTACAAAACACTATCTGATGGTCTGTCTTGGACACATGTTAACATTATAGGTGACCACGTGTCTCTCATCCAGTCATCCACGTGTCATCCAATCAACTATCCACGTGTTTGCACTCCAATCTTCCACGTGGTACCAACCATTAGTCCACATGTCCATCAGTTATTGGGCCATATGTCTTCCAACAGTCCATCTACGTGTATTCAGTCATACTTCCACGAGTCGACCTCTTATTGCACTATATGTCACGCAGTTATTTATCCACATGTCTTTCTATGTTGCTGCCATGCATCTCTTTATAAGCCTACCACGTGTTAGCCACCAATTGGGCCACATGTTAGCGACTCAGCTTTCAGTTTTTTTTTTTTTTGGTTCGATTCAGTTTGGTTCGGTTCTTGACCAGTTGGCTTTATCTTTGACCAACCAGTTCAGCCTCTTTTTTTACAGTTCTTTTTTAACCCAGACTGATTCCTAAGGTTTTTGGGTGCTCTAAATCCATTGGTGAGGTCAGATTAGACAAATTTAAATTCTATATTTAATTTATATAATTTCCATACCTTTATCTCCTTATAGATGACTCTAAATTTTCTCAATACATTTCCAATCCTATTAATGTTGTTTTTGATGGAACAAACTATGATGTATGGGCTAAAGAAATGTGTAGCTTTCTTAAAAGAAGGCTTCTTTAACGTATTATTACTGGAGAAATACCTAAACCAATCAAAAGTGAAGATGAAAGCGAAGAAAAATTTGCAAATCGTTTAGTATCTTAGAATGGAATGAATCATCAAATCTTTAAATGTTTCCGAAACAAATGCGCCAAAGTGATCAAGCTTGACTTTTGATATTTTGATACGGCTAAAGAGGTACGGGATTTCTTAACGAATCGCTATTCTGTGTCTGACAATGTTAATCAGTTTTGCTTTATCGCAAACTTCATCGGATACAACAACAAATTGACCGGACTATCCATAACTATGTGTTAGAATCACAAGAACTATGGGATCAATTAACTCTTGGAGATCCAGTATGGCCCAATCCCGATGCAACCACTATCTATGCTAATCTCCGTGATCGTCAACATATTTAGCAGTTGTTAGTAACTCTTCATGATAAGTTTGCATCCATTGTAGTTCTCTTCTTCATAGAAGTTCCTTACCAACTCTTGATATTATAGTCAAAGAATTAATCATAGAAGAAAGTAGACTCAATGCACTTCGTATGGAAAAGGTATTCCCTACTACAGATATTGTTCTGGCTACTTAAACACCTTATAATCATAATCTAATTAAGAAAACCTTTAAAGGATCTTATGCTTATTGCAAAAAGCCTAGTCATCATATTTTTGAATGTAGAAAGCAACTTCAACATAATTCTGGGCAAAGTAATCCTTCCAAGTCCATTCCATCTTCTTTTACTGCAGCCGCTATAAAAGAGGGTTCAACAGAGAGTCCATCCCCTAAATTCTCTTTAAAAGATCTTCAAGCTCTCCTTCAGCAACTTCAACCAAAGTCTGGTTCTGTTTCCTCTTCTGCCTTATCTGCCACCTCAGGTACTTCATCCTCATGATATTTTGATTCTGCCTGCTGTAATCATATGGCATCTAATTCCTCTATCCTTAAATTTTCTAAAACTACCTCTCTTCCACATGTTGTTCATACTGCTGATAACTCTACTATGCACGTTCAAAGTATCAGCACTACCCATACAGCTACATTAGCTTTACCTAACACCTTTCTTATTCCTAATATTTCTTTAAATCTTATTTCTGTTGGTCAATTATGCGACCTTGGTGTTAACCTATCTTTTTCGAGTCGTGGTTTTATTGTGCAAGATTCACAGACGGGCGAGATACTTGGGACAAGGCGTAAGGTCAGACGGCTATTTGATCTTACTTCCTTGCATCTTCCCTCCAAGTTTACTGTTGATGACACCACTTCTCATATTTGACATTCCCGTATTGGTTATCCTTCTCATGCCAGATTAAGCTCCTTAATTTCTAGTGGCTCATTAGGATCTGTTAAGACTGAAAATTTTGATTGTGTGTCCTGTCAATTATCCAAAAGTCATGCTTTACCTTTTTTCTGTTAATGATTCTGTTTCCTCAGTACCTTTTGATATGATTCATCATGATATTTAGGGACCTGCTCCTCTTGATACAATGGGTAGTCTTAGATATTATATCATTTTTATAGATGATTTCTCTCCCTACACATGGATATATCTTATGCGTAATAAATCTGAATTATTTTTCATCTACTCCCGTTTTGCTAACATGATTCAAAATCAATTTTCTTGTAAAATTAAATTATTCCGTACTGACAATGCAACAAAATACCGAGATACATAATTCATCTAATTTCTTGTCAATCAAGGTACTATTATTCAAAGGTCTTATTCAGGTACTTCTCAACAAAATGGTTGAGCAAAACGCAAATATAGACACATTCTTGATAGTATTTGAGCACTTCTCATATCTTCATCATATCCAGAAACCTTTTGGGGAGAAGCCGATTTTATTATTGTCTATACCATAAATCAACTTCCAACCCCTGTCATTGGTAACATCTCTCCTTATGAACGCTTATTTAATCGTGTTCCTAATTATCAAAACCTTAAAGTCTTTGGTTATATTTGTTTGGTTCTTTTACAACCCTATGAGTATACCAAATTAGAATCAAGAGTATAGTTGTATTGTTTCTTAGGATATGGTATTGAACATAAGGGATTTAGATGTTGGAATTACAAAGGCTTCGTATCTCTCGTCATGTAACCTTCTGGGAACATAAGATGTTTTCAGATTTTTCACAATTTCGAGTTTATGAGTCTCCTCTCCATTCTTCTTCGACCCTACCATATCTCTTTTTCATGATATTTCTCTTGCAGGTCCTTCTAATAGCTCACACAGTCCTACTCTACCTTCGTCTGATCCTCCCACATCTCCTCCAGGCGTGGATCTTCCCAGTACTTTGTATGATCCTTCTCCACCTCTATAACTCCCTATTTGTCGTATTGATCATGTAAGTCAACCTTCTATTCATCTTCGTGATTTTCATATTTATTCTACTATTGTCTCTCCATATGAATCTCGTACCTATCGCGAGGCCAGTTCTGATACTTTATAGCAGTAAGCAATGATAGAGGCACTACAGGCTCTCACCAATACAAATACTTGGGATTTGGTTAACTTACCTTAAGATAAATCACTTGATAGTTGCAAATGGGTTTACAAAATCAAGACTCGAGCTAAAAGGCTCATTGAACGATATAAAGTTCGACTTATTGTAAAGGGTTTCACACAGGAATATGGTATTGATTATGAAGAGACATTTGCTCCAGTAGCTCGCTTGACCTCAGTCTGTAGTCTCATTGCTGTCACTGCTCGCAAACGTTGGAAGCTATTTCAAATGAATGTCAAAAATGCATTTCTCAATGGTGACCTTGCAGAGGAAGTATACATGCAACCTCCTCTTGGGTATGACCATCCTCCATATAAATTTTGTCGTATTCGCAAAGCCTTGTATGGCCTTAAATAAGCTTTTCGGGCCTAGTTTACTAAATTTAGCTCTACTATTAGACGTCTTAGTTTTCAATCCGGTCCTTATGATCATATTTTGTTTCTTCACCACACTGATTAAGGGTATACTTTTCTCCTTCTTTATATGGATGACATGATCATAATAGGTGATGACACATAGGGAATCTGTACTCTGTAATCCTTTCTCCATCAATATTTTGAAATGAAAGATCTTGGCACTCTCAGTTATTTTTTAGGCCTTGAAGTATCCTCTGATCACACAAGTTACTACCTGTCTCAAGCAAAGTATGCTACTGATCTCATCTCTCATGCTGGCATTACTGACACTAAAACTACAAGTACTCCCATTGATCCTAACGACCATCTTTCCACTACTGATGAGACTTTTCTCAGTAATGGTACACTTTATCGTCAATTAGTTGGTAGTCTTATCTGTCTCACAGTATCTCGTCCGACATTGTCCATGCTATTCATATTATCAACCAGTTTATGTCTGCCTCTTGGTCTACTCACTTTCTGATGTACTTCGTATTCTACGGTATGTCATGGGCACTCTCTTTCATGGTTTTCGCTTTTCTCATTTTTCTCCACTTGAGTTACGATTATACTTTGATGCTGACTAGGCTGGAGATCCTACTAATCGTTAATCTACTACTGGCCATTGTTTCTTTTTTGGTACATCTCTCATTTCCTGGCACAATAAGAAATAAACAGTTGTCTCTCGCTCTAATATAAAAGCAGAATATTGTGCTCTTACTAACATCAACTCTGAGCTTTTTTTGTTACGATGGTTACTTCATGATATGGGCGTTTCATCCTCTACTGCTATTCCTTTATTTTGTGACAGTCAAAGTGCTATGCAAATTGCTCATAATGATGTTTTTCATGAATGTACCAAACATATCAAAAATGATTGTCATCTTATCTGTCATCATCTTCTCCGTGGTACTCTACAGCTTATTCCCATCTCTTCTCAGTCTCAAATTGTCGACATTTTTACCAAGTTTCATCCTCCTTGTCGATTTTAGGACCTTGTATCCAAACTCAAGTTATTCTCTTCTTTACCACCTTGAGTTTATGGGGGGCGTCAATATATCTTCTCCAAAGTCCACAACAGCTGCACCGACTGCTACTATAAGGCTGTCTTATAGTTGCTCCTATAATTGCACAGTTTTCTTCTTTGTCCAAGATAACATGTATATATAGACCTATTTACTTGTAATCTAAAGAGAGAATAAACCTACAGATCTTTATTTATTTCTCTCCTTTGTCTACTCTTGTTTATTCTAACAAGCATCATCATCATCATGTTTTTCCTTCCTCTTGCTCCCCCCCCCCTCCATCATTCCTCCTGTCATCATTTGTGTCCATAATAACCACTCGTCCTGATGTGCAGCAGTATTCCTTCGTCTAATAGCAGCAGGTTGGTTGTTTCTCAATCTACATAGGACGGTGTTATTGTTGAATCCCTTCACACATAAACTATATTCATACATAATCTTATGAGCATTGTGAACTGAAGTAAGATTCTTGTAACTGAATCCCCTCTTTGATCTAATGATTACGATCGTATTTTTGTCAACTTTAGCTTAAGAAGAGGTCCTGAAATTAACTTCATGCCATGTGCCCCTACTAAAGCCAACAACACGATCAATCATTGAACCTGTTAGTTTATATACTTTAAATTAATTAGTTAGTTGTAAATATATATATTATATTTATTTAATAAAAGATATTTATGTTTTTTTATTAATTATAAAAATAAAATTTCATAAATAAATATTGTGTTATTAAAAATTATAATGAAATTATAATTATGAGAATATTGTTTCTATTATTCCTAAAATGTTTCTAATCATAGTTTCATTAAAATAGGGTATTAATGGAACAATTAGACTAGCATAAGTTATATTTCTTTTTTATGAAAAAAGTAATTGATCTTGTAGATTAATGTATGTAGACACTTAAACAAACATGTGAGCGCTTATTAAAGAATAAATTCACTGAACTGACCCGATTGTAAAAATCCTAAATGGAATATTACTTGTGTATCTATAGATTATTTCATTATGATGGTTATATAAATTGAGACTTGAAATTACTAAAGTTATTTTATATAGAAATTACTATATTTTGATACTACTTATATTCTTTAAGTAGTTCATTGGATAGTTAATAGATATAATATAAATTATATGGAGATAGTTAAATGAATCAATAAAAGATTCGCCATCCTAAAGTAATTAAGGAGAATGTTCTACTGTTCTTGATTAACAATAATTTTGAAAATCTCTAATTAGAGTTAATTGAAATTTGGAAAATTTGTTTTTCAAATATCAATTATAAATCATTTACTAATTAGCAAGAATGAATATGATTGGATTATTTAGATTAGACATTAATTTTATACTCTAATTCTAATTGAAACATTGGATGATGAAAGGATTAAATATACATCATCACCATACGTGATAGATTAAGTCAAATCACTTTAACATTCCTAATATTTAGGTGGTTATGACATGTTACTAAATGTTAATCATGATCTATAAGGTAAAAAGTAAAATTTTAATTAAGATAGAATTAATTGAGAATTTTTAGAAATTTATAAGATTAATATGTGATATTTGATCTAATTATGACTAATTCGTAATTATGACTCAAGTTTGACTTTAATTGTAATATTAATAAAGTCTAAGGATATAAAAAATGTAATTTTTTTTGTCTAAAAGGACAATTAGAAAAATAAAGCTATTACTTTAACAGTTTTTCCTCTCAAATCAGATTTGAGTTTTCTTTAAAATAGACCTGTGAATACTGTTAAAAGTCGAACGATTGAATAACTTGTGGATTGACAGATTCTCGAAGGAAAAGAAATAAGAACGCATAATCAAGTTAGTGTAATTCTACTGAATTAAAACATAAGAATTTCTAGAAATATGAACCTTTATTTAAAGCATAATCTTTTCTTTATGAACTCAAGAACTTGAAAAGCAGGATTTGTTCAATTAATAATCTCTATTATTATTCAAGAACAACTTTTCATAAGGTTTCTAAATGTTGCCATTACTTGAGCTTAACTAAAAGTTGTTTTAGATGCTTTTTCATTAATTCAATGTCTTTTGATTTTATGTGTTTTAAAGTGCATAACGTATAAGTGAAGTCTGTGTGATGTGGTTTCATTTACTAGAACTAGAAACTGTATAAATGATTTTTTTATTTGTTTGGTTTGAGTTACTATTCATTAATTACAAAATAATTCATCTTCAGATGTTTGTATTTTGTATTTAATGTGTGTTGGAGAGATGTTGATTTTTTGTGTTTGGTTGGCTTAGACAAGTTCCATTGGCGGCAGGGATAGCCACCGGTGAGCTCTCTCTCTATGGATCTTATCAGATCTATTGAAAGAGAGGTTTTTAAAAACCCATAAAGAGAATCTAAGGTAAGGGGTAGCATGAAGAGGATGGAAGCAGCATGCCGGAAGTAGTAGGTGGCGTGAAATGCAAAAAAATAAAAAAAAGGTGTTGCCTAGAGAAGAATGGGTGCATGTGCCCACAAGCCAGGAAGCAGTGCCTCAAGTCATCTTTCATAATTAAATTAATTAGTTATTAAATCAATAATTATAAATAAGTAAAGTGCTCATTTTATCTTTCATAATTCAGTTATGTTAGCCCTAAGGCACCCAAGAGAGGGGTGGATTAGGTGTTTAAAAATTTCTTGCGGAATTAAAACACTTTAAACATCTTAGGCCAATTTTAATACAATGCAATCTCTAATCAAAATTCAACCTAAAAGGAAAGCCAAAATTTAAGCTAATATATAACAAATTCAAGTAAAGATAAAACAAACACAATGCACAAATATAAAAAAGATAAGAAAAGAGATGAACACCAAGATTTATAGAGGTTCGCCTACCCCAAAGATAGACTACGTCCTCTCTCTAACTACTTGTTGGAAATTTACTAACGACTAATCTTACTTTAATTGGGCGAAGAGTAAGCCTTACAACAATCTTGGTTAAAGTCCAAGAGGAACCTTTACAACAATCTTGATTCAAGGCCAAGAGGAACCTTTACCAATATTGATTCAAGGACAAGAGAAACCTATCATAATCTTGATTCAAGGTCTAGAGGAACCTATCCAACAATCTTGAATTTTAGGGTTAAGAGGAACCTTTCACAATCTTACTTAAATAGGTGAAGAGTAACCCTTACAACACAATCAAATTATACAATTTTTGTCCCACACGGATAGCCCCTAAACCAAGCTTCCTTGAACTTTAAGCTAAGCTCATATAGCTTATGACAACCTTGATCAATATCAACACAAGTCAAGGGCTTAAATGCAACAAATGCAATAAGAAATGTCAATGCACAATTAAGGCCTAATCTAATCCAATTCACAATCAATTATTAATACAATTCAAATCTTGATTTCTA
>JAOXYD010000007.1:3332631-3343000 GCA_028565735.1 Pinacopodium congolense
CTTTAACTCTTGAAGTTATATGTAATTACAAATAAGAAAACTAAAATATAGTGTTGTATAGAATAAAAGTAGATAAATATAGAAAAAAATTATTCCTTCAAAATACATTATCATTATCATTATAAATAAAATACATTCTCATTACTTTTGATCATTACTTGTTTAATTTAGACATAATGCTTTAAATATATGAGGAGTCTCATCTAGTCTTGAACTAGGAAAACTGTCATTTCATGGTCCAAGAGGGAGTTGTATTGGGCCATAAGATCTCACACGGGGGGATTGAGGTAGATTAAGCTAAGACTGAAGTGATTGAAAGACTACTACCTCTTACTAACATCAAGGGAATCAGAACTTTTCTTTGTCATGCAGGGTTCTACAATAGGTTTATTAAGGATTTTTTTTATTATTAGACCCTTAACTCATTTGTTGGTTAAAGATGTGCTTTTTGTGTTTGATGATGATTTTTTGGATGCTTTTAACAGGTTGAAAAAGGCATTTACAACATCAACCATTTTGACATCACTGGATTGGTCGCTTCCCTTCGAGATTATGTGTGATGTAAGTAATCATGCCATCGGTTATATTTACACCACAATGGAAAAGGAGTTGCTTGCTGTGGTATTTACATGTGAGAAATTTTGTTATTATCTTTTGGGCTCACATGTTATTGTTTTTACAGATCATGCGACATTGAGATATCTTTTTTCCAAGAAGAATGCCAAGGCTAGGCTCATCTGGTGGGTGCATCTGCTCCAAGAATTTGAGCTTGAGTTTAAAGATAAAAAGGGAGAAGAAAATATTTTAGCGGACCACCTCTCGAGACTTGAAGGAGGACACCAAAAAGAAGAAAAAGAGGAAATTGAGAAGCGCTTTCCTAATGAAGCATTATTGATGGTAGATAATCATTTTCTTCCTTAGTTTGCTGACATTGCCAATTATCTCTCAGGTGATATTCTTCCCCCTGATCTCTTTTGTCAACAATGGAAGCGTTTCCTATTCTAGTGCTCTCAATATATTTGGGATGAACCTATGTTATATAAAACATGTGCTGGCAATTTGATTCGCAGGTGTGTCCCCAATGATGAAATGCTTGAAGTTTTGATCCATTGTCATAATTCAACATATGTAGGACATTGTGGAGTGAACAAGACGACTGTACACATTTTGGAATGTGGATTCTATTGACCAACCTTGTTCAAGGATGCTCAAGATTTTGTGCTGAAGTGTGATAGGTGTCAAAGAGTGGGCAACATATCAAAGAGGGATGAGATTCCACTTTCCAATATCATGGAGGTGGAGATATTCGATGTATGGGGCTTGGATTTCATGGGGCCATTCCTATCTTCCTCAGGTAATTCTTATATATTGGTTAGAGTTGATTATGTTTCCAAGTAGGTTGAGGCCATAGCTATTCTAACCAATGACTACAAGGTGGTGCAAAGATTCATTAAGAAGATCTTCACTAGATTTGGAGTGTCTAGAGCGATCATTAGTGACGGAGGGAGTAACTTTTGCAATAGGTCTTTTGAAGCTCTGTTAAAAAGGTAAAATGTGCATCACCAAGTGGTGACTCCTTTGCCACCTCCAAACCAGTGGCCAAGTGGAAGTGGTGAACAGAGAGTTAAAGAATATTTTGGAGAAGGCAGCGAGCATTTTAAGAAAGGATTGGGCTTTAAAGCTAAATGATACCTCATGGGCTTATAGGACAGCTTTCAAAACACCCATAGGTACCACACCATTTTGACTTGTGTATGGCAATGCTTGCCATTTACCATTGGAGTTGGAGCATTGGGCCTATTAGGCAGTGAGGAAGTTGAACATGGATTGGAAGTGAGCAAGTGAGAAGAGATTGTTACAGCTTGATGAATTGGAAGAGTTGAGGTTTGATGCTTATGAAAATGCCAAGTTGTACAAGGAAAGGGTAAAGAAGTGGCATGATTCACATGAAGAGGAAGGAGTTCAAGAGTGGGGACTTGGTGCTTTTTTTCAATTCACGACTTCGATTATTTCCTAGAAAGCTCAAGTTAAGATGGAGTGGACTCTTTAAGGTTATTTAAGTGTTTCCCCATGGAGCTTTGGAGTTAGAAAATGATAAGGGTGAAACTTTCAAGGTTAATGGGCATTAGTGTAAACTATATTTTGGAGGGGCATTCTCATAAGAAAGGGAAGTTATGTCTTTCCTTTCATCCACTCTCTCATAATTGCATATGGAATGGTCAAGCTAGTGACCTTAACTTAGCATGTTTGTCTTTCATTTTCTTGTCTTTATGTTTAGTATAGTTTTGGTTTGAGTGGTTTTATGTTTGCTTTGTTTTTTAGTTCTTTTGATCTTTAGCTATTTCTCATTTTTTATCTCATGTTATTTAGGTGACTTGATGATTGCATGAATTTTGAAGGTTTATTGTGCATTTTTTCCACCTTGGAATAACGGACACCATCATAGGCCCTTCTAACCTTTAATCTCTTTGTGATTTGTTTTTGATGTGGATTTTTTGGTTTTTATATGTTTTCCTTTTCACATTGAGGACAATGTGATGTTTAAGTGTGGGAAGGTAGTATTTGCATTTATTGCATTTGTGTTTGCATTTTTGCATGTCATTTAGGATGTGTTGCATTTTTTATTGCATTATTTGCATTTTGTTACATAGGATGCATGTTTTAGGCATATTAGAATGTTGTTTTGTGTAAGCAATGGATCCACTCTTGAATCATTTTGATATATGTTGCCATGAGTTTCTATCATTCTAGTTGGAATGAGATTGAATGCATGCTTGAACTTGAATTAGGTTACTCGAGTAGAGAGTGAATCATGTTGAGTGATGAAAGTTGCATAAGCTTACTTAGAACTTGACATTTGAGCACTGAGGTAGTGTAGAGATGGATAATGAATTTTTATTTGAGTCAATGTGAGGATTGAGCCTATATGACTCCATCTATGGTCATTTCATTTCTTTGTATGTGTGATGCTTCCTTAGGTTATTACCTTCAGAACTTGCTTTGAACCAGTTTGAGTCTACTAGGTGCATGCTTAATAGAGATGATTAAGACCTTTTTTGTATTGACCTTTGGCTTAAATGACCTACCTTTTATTATCCCTTGCTAGCCCCATTGAGTCTTAACTGTTTCTTGAAAACATCACATTTAAAAACCTAAAACCTCATTAGCTTACCCATTCACATGCTTAGTAAAGTATTAAGTGATGTATTAGTTGAGATTTTTTACTACAATTTTTTTAGATGAGTTTAGCGATACTATAAGTCTTTGAGCACATTCCATTTAGCTACTATTTTGTTTATTTTTTTGTTATTATTGTTATTAAAAAAAGAAAAAAAGAAAGAAATAAAAGAAAAAGAAATAACATTTAGTAGCGTCAATAAGTGTGGAGTAGTAGTGTTATTCATTTTTATATCTCATAAGTTTAACTTTGTCATCCCTTTGTCCACTTGATACTTTATGAATGCTTGTGATGAATCTTTTACTCTTTTTGACCCACCTTAACCCCATCAATATTATAACCCGAAACAAAGTCTTTATGATATATTTTTAGCATGTAATCATTATGGAAAAGAATTAGTGTATTAGTAAGCCTATGATAGTGTGGTTTCCCATAGGAAGTTTGAGTGAAACACTAACCCGTATACATTTGAGAGAAATGAGTGAAACTATGAGGAAGATTCATTTAGCATTTATACTTATCTTTAAGCAATGGTTTCATAAGTTGAGTTTGCTTATGTGTAATAACGAAAAGTAGTCATGATATATATATTAGCTTGATACTTAAGATGGCTAAACTTTATGGGATTGCATGCTTTGATCTTTATAAAAGTGAAGTGATAGAATTGATTGGTTGTATTTGATTTTCCTTGAGGAAAAGCAAAAGTTTAAATGTGGGGAAGTTGATAGTTGTGCATTAGTATAGATTTTTCTAACTGTTTGGCATGTGTTTCTTTCATAATATGTTGATATTGTTGTGTTTTAAGATTTATTTTATGTGTTTTTATTTAGCATGATCTTCATTGTTGTTTTTTTATGTTTGGTGTTAGTTTGGAGTAAATTTTAATCGTTTTAGTGTTTTTATTTATGTTTTATGTTTTATTTTTTAATTATTGATTTTGGATTAGAATTAAATCTTATTGGTGTATTTATTTATTGTATAGGGTAAATTGAAATTGAAAATTGAAGTTGGAAGGAAGTGAAATGAAAAAAAATAGAAGCGTGAAATTCGGATGAAAGAAGTTAAAATAACTAAGAAATTAACCTTGTAAAACTAGGAAAAACACGTCAAACGAGGTAAGAATTACAGGGTTTTAATGCTTCTCTCAGGTTGCTATCGAGAACCCGAAGCTTGGACTTTAATTGCTGGCGAGAGCGATTCTGCATGGACCATGGAGAGAACCTAGATGGACTAGGACCAGGACCAGGACCAAGGTCCAAGCTAATGGAGAGAACCTAGATGGACTAGGACTAGGACCAGGACCAAGGTCCAAGCTAATGGAGAGAACATCAAACATCAAGACCAAAGACAACAATACGCATAGCGGAGGAGATTAAAAAAGAAAAATGCACAGCCCTAGCAAAAATACAACCAGAGTCGGCACACACACAAAAATAATTATTCACCAACCACCCAAGCAATATTACGATGGGGAAAAGGAGAGAAGACCAGGAGCCGAATTCCATCTCCATACTTCTTCTCCAAGCACCACACAAGCTTCATCTCCACACATACACAAACTTCAAACGTCAAGAGTTCATCAAGTTCTATATTTTTCATATTTATTTTATTTTACTTTTATTTTATTATGTTTTACATTTTAGAGAATATGAATATGATTGAACTTATTTCTATTATGAGTGGCTAAGGTTGTTTTAGGATTTGAAGGTTGTTTTAGGATTTGTTGGTTGAACTATTAGTGAACTTTTGGTTGTTGATTTAATGTTATGAATATTTGTGTTGTTTATTGAACCCTACAATAAATCGAGAGAGTGAGTTAGGTAATCTGAGTTAAATGTATAATGAGAGTTGAAGTTTAATAGACCTATAAACAATACGTTATTAATTTATTGGGAATAGATTTCAATAAATTAATATACTGCATATAGGATAGCTTCATATCTAGTTGAATATTTAGGAAAGGCTTTGCATATCGAGAGATCCTAAAGTTAATCCTAATCTATTTAACTAGTGACATTTAGTTGCATCTTGAGAGAGGGTAGCTAAAATATTAGAAAATATTGGGCCAAATATAAATTGGATCAATTAAACCAAAGGGAAACAAATAGGGATAACAACAAATCCTATTCTTGAATCTTGATTTTCTTCGAATTTTAGTTTGCAGTGTTGACGATTGGTTGTGTTGCTTGCTTTTGCCTTCAATTTATTTTCATTTTACTTATATATTTTCATTTTATTTGCTTGAATTGGTTTCTTGAACAAAGTTTAACCTAAATTAAGTGGTGTCTAACTACAATTCTTATGGGATTGATATCCAATTTTTACTACAATTATGACCTGTATACTTATGGTTTTGAGCATAAAACTAGTAGATTTGGTTTTCCAATTAATGAATCAATAAGATAAAAGAATTTGTATCTATATCTACCCTTCTTAGTAATATTATAGAGGAGGATATAATCCACTATTCATGTCATGATAGGTGTATATTAGGATATGTTTTCCTAGTTGTTAAGTGTGTAGTTTTGATTTTTTTAGGATAGAAGTGTTGTGTTTAAGACTTAGATTGATGTTATTGTTGTTATTTATGTGTTTTGAGTGTTTTGTGGTGACTTCAGGTGTGAATTGGACCTTATTTTTTTGGATACTTAATGTTGTATCATTTGGAGATAAAATAGGAAGCAAATGAGTGAAGAAGATGAAGCAAAAATGGATTAATAGTTGTTACAGAGGGGGGACCCCAGTTCACGATTGTGGATAGTGGCATTCACAACATCATGTAGGTTTTCAAATGTTTCAGAGTTTTATGATGTTTTGACATTTTTAAAGATTAGAAACCCTAGGAGTTGTCAAGATATCATTAAGGACTTGCTTAAAGAGGCTAAAAACAAGTTTTTGTGGATTCAAAAGAGGGAAATCAAGATCATCTATCCATTTTTCTTTAAGAGCGAACCAACTTCCAGATTTTCTAGCACCTAGGAGTAAAGAGAAGAGTGCCAAGCTTTATATAGTTTCATTATTTGTTCTCTTTTATATATTTTTGTATGGAAAATATTCCAATTAGGGGATTCATTGATATCATATATGGTTGAAATCTTTTTTAGGAATTACTTTTTGAACTATTTTGTTGAACTACTTTTATTGATTCAATGAATAAATGTTTGTGATAATTGTTATGCTTATACCTTGCAATATATTGAGAGATTGAGCTAAGGAATTTGCATTGGGTTGTATAATGAGAGTTAACACCTAATAAACCTACAAATATTAGGTTATTAATAGATTAAAGATAGATATTTATTGATTAATTGATTGCCTATATGATTGCTTCATAACTAGTTAGGTATTTAGGAAAGGTTTTGTAGATTAAGAGATTGCAAGGCTAATTCTATCTTATTTAAATAGGGAAATTTGATTATGCCTTGAGAGATGGTAACTGAAATATTTGGATATCTTGAGCCAAAAATTCGTGAATCAATAAGATAAGAGGGAAAAAAAATAGAGATAGAAGTGATTCCTAATTTTAATCTTAAATTCACAAGTTCTTTCACTTTTATTCATTAGATTGCTAGGTTGTTTTATTTTATTTTACTTTCAATTATCATTTTTTTTATTTTTTTCCTTAAACAAATTGTAACTAAAATTTTTAGGTAACTAATCCTAATCTTTGTGAGGCAATATCCATTATGCTACAATTTTACGACATGTTCACTTGCAGTATAGCGTAAAATAAGTTATGTCAACTTAGCGATTAACGTGTCACATGAAAATCGATAGTAGGATGTTAGCAGAAAACTTAAGGGTGTTGTCGATTATAGATTTTGATGTAATATTAGGGATGAGTTGGTTGTTTAATCATTACACCACTATAAATTGTAGAGAAAAGAAAGTGGTGTTTAATCTTCCAGGCGACATAGAATTTGCTCTTTATGGAGATAGAAGAATCAATCCATTTAATATATTTTCAATGATGTCAAACCTAGGTGTTAAGGATTCTTGGCCTTGGTCAAGAATCTATCTGTAGAAAACATTAGCATCCAAAATATTCTAGTAGTTTAGAAGGTCTCGAATGTATTTCCTAGATATTTATGAAGGCTATCTTTATAACTCCGATCTCCATACCTTCATACAGAATGACATCTATAGAGCTGAAATAATTAAAAAGAACAACTTTAGGATTTACTAAAAGAAGGCTTACTTAGATCTAACACATCATAATAAGGTGTGTCGGTATTATTCATAAAGAAGAAAGATGATTATCTTCAGTTATATGTTAAATACAAGTAGTTAAATAATGTGACCATCTATAACAATTATGTACTACTCCTAATCGATGATCTATTTGATAAACTTCAGGGTGTGAAGTGCTTTTATGAGATTAAACCAAGTTCTAGATACCTTAAATTGAAAATCAAAGGACAAGATGTACTTAAGACTGCCTTAAGGACTCGGTACGACCATTATGAATTTGTAGTAATGTCCATTAGTCTTACCAACACTCCAATAGCTTTCATGGATATGATGAATATAGTGTTCAAGCCATTTTTTTTAGGTTTATGATCATCTTTATTGACATCATTTTATAATATTAAAAAACAGATAAGGAACATGCCTAACACTTTAATATAACGCTACAACACTTAGAGAATATTCGCAGCATGCTAACTTCTCGAAGTGTGAATTCTGACTCGAAAGTGTCACATTATTAACATAGGTAGTATTTAAGGGTGGAATAAAAGTGGATTGAAGAAGGTAGAAGCTATAATGAACTGGGAAAGACTAAAGACAATAATAAAAGTGTGAAAAGTATTGGGATTGACAAACTATTATCGAATATTTGTCCAATAATTTTCCAAAATAGTAACTGTTAAACCAAGGGAGGTTCCAATCTTTGTTTTGATGATAACAAAACATGTTTGCTTACTAATGATTTAAGTTTATGTTATGGATTTTAAAAATAGGTGTATTTCATGATGAATTCAATGTGGAAAGCTTGAGCTTGAAACCTAAAATTGAATTTAATGGAAGAACAAGGGATATGACAACTTCAAGACCTTAATTAGGTTGTTTCAAATGTGTTTGTAAGTTTTACTTTAAGGTTTAATTAATCTAAGAGCTCAAATTTATCATTCATTGCATAAAGCTTTTAAAAAGTTGCATAAATTTTCATTATCATTAAAACATTTTGGACATTCATATAGTCTCTAATTTTGTTTTAAAACTTGTTTGAAATCTTGATTAATGTTAGGAAAATGTTTGGATAGTTAAGAATTGTTTTAGTCATTTGTTTGTAATTTTATAGATGAATAGTTTAAGGTCATTTGTTGACATACCTCAAATATGTCCATATTTAAATTATCATCATTCAAATAGATTTTTCAGTTCTCAAATCTATTTTTATTGCTTCAAAATCATCACATACATTTTTCTTAAGGTCTCAAGAGTGCACTAGAGTTTTTATTTCAATTTTCTATATACTCAAAACATTGAATGAAGCTTTAAGAACTCAAATTACTCAAAGTTGTCTATGATTTTCATTAACCTATATATTCTTCAATTCTTATCATTTAAATCCATTTTCATTGCTGTAAATTTGTTATTTTTGTTTTTCTTAAGGTCTCAAGAGTGTTCTAGAGTTTTGGTTTCAATTTTTAACCTCTTATATTGTTAGTTTAAGCTTAATTTTACAAGTTACCCCAAGCTATCTCTAATGGCTATTTTAGGGTATAGGGGTATTTATGTCTTTTTATCTTCTAAATGACTAGTTCTATCTCCCAATGGCTCTAAACCCTTCCAAACCCTAATTCTATCTTTTAAAAACATTTTCACACTCGCAAATGCTCAAGAAACAAGTCTACAAGATCAAAAATTACAAACTCCTCAAAGTTGCCCAGTTTATTTGCCATTCTTGTTATTCTTGGTTCAAACACTTCTATCTCTATATTAATCCATTTCTAGGTGTGAAAAATTAGTATTTTCTGTTAGATTAAGTGTTTAAGATGTTTTTTAATATAATTTTTTAGGGTGCTTATTTCGTTAGATTAAAGCTTAAATCTAGACATATATCAAAACTATTTTTGCAGTTTTTATTCTTGTTGTTCTTAGTTCAAACTATTTTCTCACTATTTTAATCTATTTTTGGGTGTGCCAAAAATTTTTTTTCTATTATTTTAAGTGTTCTAGAGTTTTTTTAATCTAAGTTTTTAATTTTTTGGTGGAAATTTTTATGAATTTCAAACTTAAACTTTTACATGCATCAAAACTATCATTATTGTTGTTGCTCTTGTTTGAACTTTGGTTTTAACAATCTTAATCCATTTATGGGTGTTTAAATCTTTAATTATTAGTTTTTTTAAGTGTTCAAGAACTTAATAAATTAATTTTGTGCATTATCAAGTTGTTATATTGGCATATTGAATGTCAAAAATTCATAAACACCAAAACTATCTCTGGTTGTTCTATTCTTGTTTTAATCTAAATTTTGGCCATCTTAATCAATTTTTGGGTGTGAAACTTTATTGTGTTTAGTTTGTTTAAGGTTTCAAAGAGTGTCTTAGAGTTTTGGGTTTTTTTAAGCACTTATGTTTTCAGTTTAAGCTCCAAATTCATAGTTTGATCAAAACTGTCTAAATTTACATGCTCCATCATTCATTGACATATTAGCGTGATTAAATCGGAATTTATTGCTTCCAAATTGTTATATATATATTTTTAAATCCTCAATGGTTTCATTAATTATATAAATGAATTTTTATAGGCTTATTTTGGTGTTTAGAAGAAATTATAAGCTTATTTCTTAAATCTATCTAGATTTCATATATTTCATATTTCATATTATCATTCATCATATGTACACATTTGAGTGCATCAATTCTAGCATGTTAAGTTTGTTTAAGTTTTAAAGTGCATCATAATTTCATCATACTAATTATTGAAAGCAAGAGCCCTTATTTTGATTGAGCTTTAAATGAAACACCTCTTTAGGTGTATTTGGTTACTTGTAAAGAGGTTATTAGATTATTAAATTGTTGAGTTGGTAGTTTTGTAAAGGCTCCTCTTTTCCATATAAAGATTTGTCTAAAGGCTACTCTTCACCTTAAATAAGAATATTGTGTATTGTAAGGGTTACTCTTCACCCTAGAAGAAGATTATAATTGTTTTTATTTTATTAGTGGAATTTCCAATGAGTAG
>JAOXYD010000007.1:3343100-3364351 GCA_028565735.1 Pinacopodium congolense
AAGTGCACAGGGATGAGAGTGTGAGAGAAGATGAATTATGTGAGGAAGTTGAGAAGGAAGAGTTGGAGAGAACAGCTTACTTTGTACACTTTCCTAGTCTTTTGACTGAAAGGAAAATATTTTGTCGTGAATGTCCCCGATTACTCAACTAGGTTATATTCTTTTGAGCTTGGTCGGAGTGCCATTCTGGTCTTTTGACACGATGGTACATACTTTATCATAAATAGCCCAGGTTACTCAACTATAGCACATCTCACAGTTGGCTACTAGCTCCATTCTTAACTTTAACTTATAACTAAGGCTACGTAAGTAACAAATTTATTCTTACTTTCCCTTGCTTTAACCATTATTTAGCCTACATTATTTCTTTCTAATTCATTCCAATGAGAAATTACAAACGATGCCTCGTAAGTTAAGTTTAATTTAATTAAAATACATCCAAATAAGTGTCATAAATGAAAAAAGAAGATACAATATCCTAATTAATTTGTAAACTCAATGGGAAGACATTCACATGTAAACTTCAAAAGATAACATTCCTTCACTACTTAAATAACCTTATTCCTTCTTGAACTACTTCCTTTCAATTCATGCCATCTAGACACTCAAACATACACACCCAAAAAATGCAATACCCACATAATGTAACAAGTGAACAAAAAATATAGAAAATGCACACTCATAACCAAAATGTCATGAAAAATGCATGTACTATCTCCTGAAAATTGGACAACTTATTGTCCTCAACATGGAAAGAATGAAAAAAAAACAAATAAACAAGAATTAAAACAAGAGATAAAAGGGAAAGAATAGCTTATGGAGAGTGTGGTGGAGATGGTGTATGTGAGGGAACATGGATGTTCTACATAGAAAAGAACTTAAGTAGCTTCTTTATTTGATATCTCTATTGTTTTAACACTTGCTTCATCTGGCTTCCATTGCATTCATGTGGCTCTCCATCCATTTTTTGTTTGCTTCCACAACAGTTAAAATGGTTTCCCATCCTTCCCCTTCTTCATCAAAGTTATCATTCAAGTCCTTTTGGGGCAGTGCTTGAGATGTGGAAGATGCCTTCCCTTTCCTACTCTTTAAGGAAGTTCTAGATTAATTTTAAAGCTCCATATTACAATGCCTTAAAATCTTAGATTGGCATAAATGAACCATATCAAAATATTTGGAAACAATAGGGATTAAATCATCCATATTCACACCATAATAATCAACAAGAGCAATAGCAATGAAACCCATACTTAAGTGATTACTTTTCTTTGTAATGGTGCCAACTAAGGAATGAAAAATGCGATAAGATATGTTGATCTTATGTTAAGTATCCATGCTCCATAAGAAAAATAATTTCTTAGTAAAACATTTATTATTTTTAGTTCAATTAAAATCAATGTAGCATATGAATTTATGCAACAATAATTGTTATGTGCTCTTAATAAATGTATTTAATGCATTATATAAGTTAAACTTATCTTTTCTAGTAAGGCCTTGCCAATAGTCATTCACATTAAAATTAACATGCAAATAAATAAGTTTCGTTTTAAGGAAGCCAAATATCTCACACATAATGTAATAATCTATCCGATAGGCTTTACCTCACAACCGATACCAAAAAGTATCCAAAATTTTTACATCATATTAGAATGTCATGAAAAACTTGAGAGTTAAATCATGATAAATGGCAAAGTCATAATGAACAAAGGTTTCCCAATATATTTTGTCAACCAAATTCTCTAACTTATCCTTCAATCTTAATTCAATCAACAATGTAAAATTAAAGTATGTAGCAATAATTAAGAGCTTAGGTTGAAGAGTTAGGAAGGTGTTACCTTTCTCTTGTGTGAAGATAAGAAATGGAGCCCCAAAATCTGCAACTATGTCCCTTAATCCACGCTCATAAACTTTTTACTTGCCTTTATCGATTAGTTTCCTAGTAGTTTCCTTGGTCTTAGGTTCCATGGAGGTAAAAAAAACATACAAAATAAATAGGTGAGAGAAACATTTCAGAAAATGGAGAGCGAAAAGGTTAATAGACAAGAAAACTTATTATTTAGCTATGGAAAGTAAGAAATATGAATAGAAATATGTGATAACAATGAAAAAAGGGTAGAAAACACAAGATTGAGATGTAAAAAATGAAGTATTTAGGGATTATAGAGGATAAGGGCAGTTTTTAAAGAGAGAGGACAAAAAGATGCAAGAAGAAGATGAAAAGAAATTGACAAAATAGTGTTTTATAAAAGATAAAAGTGGTAGGTTATGTGCACTACCACAATCATGGAAATTCCCATGATTATATTCTTGTTGGATAATTCCCACAATTTTAGCCTATTTCCTTCTCCCAATTTTGAAATTTCCACTTATTTTTTCCCTTTTCCAAGCTATGTTCAATGACCAAACCTACAAACAAATATCAATCTATTAATTGATAAATTATCATCATGAAATTTAAAAGAAAAACATCCAAAGATAACTTAAAAGAAAAATTACAGTAAACCCACACACGAACTTAAAAAGAAAAGCAAACTAAGAAAATGACATGCTAAGTTTAAGGATACTAGCTTGACCATACCCAATCCTATCATGAAGAAATAAGAGAAGATAAGAGATCACTTCCCTTTCTAATAATAATACTCCTTCAAAATAAGGCTTGCATATATTACCATTAACCTTGAATGTCTCTACTTTTTCATTCTCCAGTTGTAAGGAACCATGCTTATAGACTTGAGTAACCTTAAAAGGGTCACTCTATCAGGACTTAAGCTTAATAAAAAATAGTCGAAGTCCTAAATTGAACAATAAAACCAAATCTCCACTATTAAAGTCCTTCTTCTTGATATGAGCATCATGCCACCTCTTTATTTTTCCTTATCCAACTTGGCATTCTCATAAGCATCAAATCTGAGTTCCTCCTATTCATCAAGTTGGAGGAGTCTCTTTTCATTGTCTAACTTTCAATCAATGTTCAATGTGTTGATGGCCCAATACACCATATGCTCTGCAGTTGAGTGACAAGCCTTGCCTTAAATAAGTCAAAGTAAGGTTATACCTATGCGTGTCTTAAAAGTGGTTCGACATGCCCATAGCCTATTATCTAGCTTCAAAGCCTAATCCTTCTTTCAAACATTCTTTACTTTCTCCAAAATTCATTTCAACTCTCTATTGACAACCTCTACTTGGCCACTTGTTTGTGATTAATAGCATGTGGCTACTTTATGGTAAACTCCATATCACTTAAAAAGTGCATCAAAGGGCTTGTTATAGAAATGTGCTCTTCCATCACTTATGATCACTCTTGGAACTCTAAACCTATTAAATATTCACTTTATAAACTTTTGCACTACTTTACACTCAATGGTTGGAGTTGCCATTGCCTTAGTCTATCTCAAAACATAATTGACACCAACTAGAATATATGGGTTAACAAGAGATGATGGGAAAGGTCCTATGAAGTCCATCCTCGCACGTCGAATACTTTAACCTCCAACATGTTGGAAAGGGGCATTACATCTTTTCTTGAAGTATTACTGACTCGTTTTCATCCATCACAATTTAGCATATATTCCCAAGCATCCTTGAACAAGTTGGACCAAAAGAATCCATACTCCAAAAAATAATTCACCATCTTGTTCACTTCATAGTATGCTGGATAAGATAACCTACGACATTGAGTTAATATTTTGAGCTTTTCTTCAATAAAATACCTGCAAATTAAACCATCAGCATAAATTTTATGTAAGACAGATTCTTCCCATAAATATTGAGTGCTTTCAAATAAAATCACTTCTTTTTGTGGATAGGACAAGTGATAGGGGTCAAATTGATAGAGTTTTAATGGTTAATTTGTTGAATTATGACCCCCTAATTCAGTACTTAATTGTTAAATTGATGTCTTATTATGTTTAATTTGTAGGATGGAGCTTAATGATGAAGATTGGAGTAAAAACATGAAGAATTTCTCTTGGTTCTTTCCATTAATGGCCCCCTGGTAGGGTGCCGTTGCATCCAGAATAAGGGGTCGTTTAAGGTTGCTGCATTCGACTAACAAGTAAGGGGAAAGGATACTACCTATAACATAGTTTGCTATATCGACAAAACATATAATAAAGAGGTTATTTACCAATAGTAACTATTCATTAAGGAATTTCTTATTAATTTCTTCTTCTTGTTGCATTTCCCCTCCTTCAAGACATTACAAATGGTCATCCACCTTATTGTTTGTTCCCTTATTGTCTCTTTTCTTAATATCAAACTCTTGAAGCAATATCACCTATTGAATAAACATTGTCTTAACATCTTTTTAAGTAAAAAGATATCACAACACTGCATGATCTGTAGAAATAATAATGTTTGAGCCCAAAAGATAGGAACGAAACTTGTTATATGAAAAATCACCGCTAGTAAATATTTTTTAGTTGTAATGTAATTTAATTGTGCTCCTGCCAAAGTCTTTCTTATGTTGTATATGGCTTGTAACTTCTTTTCCTTACGTTTTCCTAACAAACATCCTATGGCATGATCACTAGCATCACACGTGATTTTGAATGACAAATGCCAATCTCGTGATGTCAGAATAGGTGTCAAGATGAGTACATTCTTACTTATCAAAAGCATTCAAATAATTAATATCGAAATAAAAGCTCCATCTTAGTTAATAAATTCGTAAAAGTTTTGGCAACAAGATAAAAGTTCTTTATAAACCACCGATAAAATCCTGCATGTCCTAAAATTGACTCCTTTAATATGACTAAGTGGTAGGAGCTTCTTAATAACTTCAGTTTTAGCCCTACTCATTTATGTACCCTTACGCAATATCTTTTTTGCTAAGACTACCTCCTCATGTACAACGAAGTGTCATTTCTCCCAATTTAGGACCAAGTGCAACTCCCCATACCATTAAAGTACTTTATCTATGTTTTTCAAGTAATGATAAAATGAGTTACCAAATACCGAGAAATCATTTATGAATACATCTATTATGTTCCCAATCATGTCCCCAAATATGGCCTGATGCATCTTTAGAAAGTGGCTGGTGTATTGCAAAGTTCAAAAGGCATTCTTCCGTAGGTAAATGTTTCATAAGATCATTTAAAAGCGGTCTTCTCTTAACCTTTTAGATAAATGAAAATTTTATTGTTGCCAACTCGAATTGTTCATTTCCCATCACTATCATGCCTCCTTTCTTTGAAACGTATTGTACTACACGCATCAAGTCACTATTTAAAATTGGATAAATAATTCCATCATCTAAAAGTTGCACCACATTCTTCTTAATAACCTCTTGCATATTGAGATTAAGTCTCCTTTAACATTTTCTCACTTTCTTATAGCCCTTTTCAAGGTTAATCTTATCTATTACCACATTGGGATTGATTCCTCTAATATTTAAAATTTGACATCCCCTAACTCTCATCCTCCTCTTGATGGTCTCTATAATCTTTTCTTCTCACTCTAAATTTAGTTGATTGGATATGATGATTGGTAATGTATGATATTTACCTAAGATGGTTTACTTAAGGTGTAAAGGTAAGAGTTTTAATTCTAAGGTAGATGGTCTCTTAATGGAAGGTGGAATGGGTGCTTTGGTTCTCATTAGGGTTCTTATTTTTTCTTTTCACCCAACTCCTGTTCTTCCTCTAAGGTGCTCCAATTTCTCCCTTGGATTATCTTTTTTGTTACTTAGGAGACTCCCCACATTTCTTGTTAATAAAGTGTTGGCAAGCTATCTACCTTAAAACTCTAAGTTATGAACGGAAGAGGTACAATTCTTCACTATTTGTTTGAATTTATCTTCCATCCTCTTTTACCCTTCGTCTTGGCTAATGAACTTGGAACACAACACATCCATCAGCTTCTCCATTTTTTACTCCAAAGAAGCAAGTCTATCTTGTTGAAAACTTAATGGGCTTGTGCTCTTATATTGTTTCCTTCATTGTTGATCTAAGAGAAAATTTGTATCGTCTTTTAAATCTGGATTATATGTATTAAATTAAGGATTATTACTTAAACGTCCCTATAGTGCCCCTATATAATTCAATTGCTACATTTCATTACTGTCCAACGTGAAATAATCAGCTGTCTAATGGCTATCTTACTCGCATAACTCATATATATGTTGCATGAACTTTATTAGGCTAGATAAGGTAGCTTAAAGAATGTTGATTTGTTCAGTGAGACTTACAATTTGTGCTTATAGAGATGTCATTGAATATATGCAAGCACTCCTTTTTTCTCCTTAAGATTCAATGGTTGCCTGCTCCTCTATGTTGTCTGAAGGAAACTATTATTTGTCGTCTTCTTTAACCAGTCATGTGTAGCATCAATTGTCTTCCTCATTAAAGAACCTCTAGTTTCATCATCTATACCCCCTCTTATATGATGATTCACTCCATTGTAGAATGTTTATAACAATAATTCCTTTAGTAGGTTGTGTTGTGGACAACGTCTTTGCAACTATTTAAACTACTTTCATACTTCGTATATATACTTCCCATCATTTTGCTAAAAATTAGTGATCTCTTTGATAATTATAGTTGTCTCCGTCAATGGAAAGTACTTTACTGAGAAAGCTTGCACCACACCTTAGCTCAGTATTTTAATGTGAATAAAAGTAATATCATCTTCACAGCATCCTATAAAAATAATCTCTAGAAAATTTACTAGATATGTGTTGATATCTTAATTAGTCAACCCATAAAACTGAACATTGGTTTATAACATATTTAATAACATTAGTTTAATCTCAAAATTTTTGGCTTAAATAGAAGGTCTTGTGATTCCTTATTAATTGGCATTAAAAATAGGTTTCATAAAGTCCATGACGATCCTTTGATTTCCTCCATGCTCTCCATCTTCAACCATGGTTCTTTTTATATCTTCTTGATGCTTCGATCTTCTTATTTTCCTCGTTTAATTTGTAATATCTGAAATTTCTATGTCGACTATCTTGCTCAAACATTTTATGAACCATATGGTCATGCACCTATAATTACATAAGGAAAAGTATCAATTCCTTAAATCAAAATCACTTCAATTAAACATCATGTTAAAGTTACTATTCCCCAATAACAATGCTAAAAAATTATTTGCTATTTTTAATACTATATCGCAAGAATACAGATTGTATTGTCGTAATATAATCAATATCATCTCACAAGGATTAGCATTAGTCACCTAAAAACTTGAATTACACTTTGGTTAAGGCACAAAATAAACTTGCAATAACTAAAATTAAACTAAACCAAAACAATATATCAATTTAATAATCAAAGATGCAGTAACTTAAGAACTGAAAGATAAACACTAGGAACTATTTCTATCCTTACTTTGCCCCTCTTTTACCCTATTGATTCAATTATGTTTGACCTAAGATGTCCTATAGCTTTAAGTACCATCTCACAAGATCTAACTAGTTGTCCCTAATTGAATTAGACAAGAATTGAATTGCAATCTCTTGATCTCTCAAAATCTTTCAATGAAAGCCACGATTGTGGGGTTACTTTCTTTAGGAACCTTGGCCTCTCTATCACGATCGTGGCAAGCCTGATTCTTCAATTTGCTATCCTTGTTATAATCTTTGGTTCCTATTACAACTCAAAATGAAAACACATTAAGCATACATGAAAATAAGATCCAATTCATGCCCAATATCAATATTTAACTATAAAAACATATAAATAATAATAATAACATCAAAAGAACATAATTTTATGTCCTAAACATAACATTATCATCGTAAACACTCAAAATAACACATTAAATAACTAAGTAAACACACTATGATGTAAACATGTCATTTAAAAAGAAGCTTTATAAATTAGGTAACATTATGAGAAACAAGGTTAGATTGATCATTAAGGGTTACAATTAAGAAAAGGGATTGAATATGAGGAGAATTTTTCACTCGTAGCTAGATTAGTGGATATTAGTCTACTTTTTGCATTTACATCTTATATGAGTTTTAAACTTTAACAAATGAATGCCAATGGTGCATTTCTTAATGATTTCATTCAAAAATAGGTGTATGTAGAAAAACCACTGGATTTTGAAAGTCATGATACTCCAAACCATTTTTATAAGCTTTCATAGACATTATATCGCCTAAAACAAGCTCTTAGAGCTTGGTATGAGAGGTTAAACGATTCTTGATTCAAAATGGTTTTTTAAAGGGTTAGTGGATACTAATCTTTTTATTAAGAATGATTATAAGGATCTATTGATTGTCCAAATTTATATTGATGATATCATTTTTGGAGCTACCAATGAAAGGTAACTTAAAGAGTTTGCAAGTTGTATAAGTGGAGAGTTTGATATGAGTATGATGGGAGAGCTCAATTTCTTTCTAGTCTTCAAAATTAAGCAAATGAAAGATGGTATTTTCATTAGTAAAGCCAACTATACCAAATAATTACATAAAAGGTTTGGTATGCTTTAAGCAAAACCTTTAAAAATCCACATAAATGTTACAACTAAGTTGAACAAGGATGAGCAAGGAAAGCCAATAGATTCTAAATTGTATAGTGGTATGATAGGAAGCTTATTGTATCTTACCATTAGTAGACCTGATATAATGTTTAATGTGTGTTTATAGGCTAGGTTCCAATCAAGCCCTAGAGAGTCTCATTTATTAGCCATTAATAATATCTTAAGGAACTTAATTGTTCATCATCTTTAAGTTTGTTGTATCCTATAAATATGTTGAATTATTTAATTGATTATTTGAAAGTGGGTTATGCCAGTATTTTATTAGATGGAAAAAGTAAATTTAACACTTGTCAATTCCTAGGAAATTATTAGTTTCTTGGTTTAGTAAGAAACAAAATTCAGTGACCATACTAACCACAAAGAAAATTATATAGTGATCAGTAGTTATTGTTTATTGTTTACAAGTGCTTTAACTTAGACAACAATTTAAAGATTATGGCATAGAGATTACAAAGATTTCTATTAGATGTGATAACCAAGAATTCAATTCAACATCTAAGGACTAGGCATATTAAGATAAGATATCATTTTATAAGAGATCATGTGCAAAATAGTGATATGAAATTGGAGTTTATAGATATGCATCACCAATTGATTGATATTGCTACTAAACCAATAAATGAAGATTTTTCATGATTAAGAAAGAATTAAGAATGACTGATTGTACTTCTTTATGAAAGATGTGTGTTTGTGCGTGCCATTTTTACTTTAACTTGTGTTTTCATGCATTTTTTAAACCTAAATTTGATATCCTCAATTTCTTTTAACTCTTTTTGATGATGTTAAAAAGTAGAAACAAGTTTATGTGATATTAGTCTGAAAGTTTTGTGGAAATATCTTTCAAAATTTTTTTTTGGCAAGATTTTGCATTTCCAAGCATAATATGTGGATATTACGAGTTTTTGGCAATTTAAATCATTTTTGGCATATTCCATAATTTTAATATATAATATTTTCTCATACTAAATACGTATAATATGTGATTTTGTTGTAAAATATGCACAACTTGTGATTTTGGAGCCTAAACATGCATAATGTGTATACTTGATGCAATATGGGCATTTTTGTTCCCTTTCTGAATTATTGCTTCAAAATGCATTAATGCATATATTGAAGGGGAGCTTGAGTTGTTTTAAAACATGAAATAAGGGGGAGCATTATTTATAGTTGGTATGTTAAGAATACATGATGTTTAGTTATGATTATATTATGAAATAGTTATTTTGGAATGTATTTTATTTTATCTAATATCACATGTTTTGCCATCATAAAAAATGGGTGATTGCTAAACCAGGGGAAGTTTCAGTCTTGGTTATGATGATAACAAAATATAAATGTTATTAATGATTTAAGTGTTTAAGTTTCCAAGATCGGTGTATTTGGTGGATAAAGTCAATATGGAAAGTTGGAGTTTAGAGTCCAAATTGAAGATAATGAAAGAACAAGAAACGTGGAAGCTCCAAGAAAATATATTTATAGTTTACAACTTTTTTGTAATTTTCGTTTCAAGTTCAATTCATCAAAGGACTCTAAATTAACATTCCTGCATTTATAAGTTTTGAAAAGCTACATAAATTTTCATTATAAAGATTAGTTTTATTATTTGAAGTTATAGAGTCAATTTCAACATTCATACGACTTTCAAATATCTTTTAAAAACTTTGTTTGAATTTCATTTGATGTTAGAAAGATGTTTGAAAAGGTTTGGAATTGGTTTGTAATTTTTTATTTTTTCGTGGCGTAAAATAGTGGGTACTTAGGAGCATAATGACATTGCTCTCAAAGGGCATTGTAGTCATGTCTGTATAGAAGATAAACGATGATTTTTTAAGAAGATCAATAACACCATTAATTTACCTAAAAATTGTTGTTTACATCCAACGACTAGTTTTCTAAAAGCTACAACTTTCAGTTTTAACTGACTTTTAACCTTCCCAATGGCTAATTCTTATATTAAATGACTATTGAGCTCCCTAACACTATATATATGTGGTCTAGAGCTTCCATAACAATCTTTATGCCATTTGATCATTATCTCAAGCTCCCAAATACAAAATCATCATAGTTGTTCAGTTATTGTGCTCTTTATTGTCCATCTTCAATTTTCATGTCTCTAATATGTTTTGCGGGCTACAAGTTTGTTGTTTTTAATTTTTGTTTTTAATTTTTTAAAGTTTCTATAAGTGTCCTGGAGCTTTCATTTTAGTGAGATTGAAAAAAGTTGTCCAGTTTTTATTTCATATTCTTTCTAAGTCATCTTACTTGATTTAAATCCATTTATGGTGCTTTAAAAGTGCAATGTTTTATTTGTTTAAACCCTTAAGACTTTTATTGATCATACATATTTGAAAGCATTAAAAGTCATATTTGTTGAATCTATCCAAACTAGGTATTTTCATATTCCTTTCAATTTTTCATCATATAAACTCATTTTTGGTGCTTCAATCTTACTATTTTTAGTTTGTTTAAGCTTTTATGAGAATCATTGATCAATCATTTTATATTTGAAAGCATCAAAGCCCTTTGCTTATTGAGCTTTAAGTAAAATACCTTTACACTTGTACTTTGTTAATATTTAACGAGTTTCTTGATTCATTTGATTAGTTGTTATTGTAAAAGCTCCTCTTTTCCTTAAAAAGAGTTACTAAAGGTTGCTCTCTACCTTTCGTAAAGAAGACTATAATTTGTAAAGGTTACTCTTTAGCCTAAGATTTGATTAGTGAAAATCCAATATTAACTGTTGGGAGTAGATGCAAGTCTAAGTGATTTAACAAAACTACTATAAAAATCTATTGTGTATACTCTCAAGCTTACGCTCTTTATTATTACTTATTGTGTTATTTGATTATTGTTTTAATTGTGATTGAATTGATTTACACATTTGCATATCATACTAGGTTGAATATTGGTTTAGTGATTAGATCTTTTTAAATCTAGTTTATTTAGTTTAGAAATAGTTATAGAACACTCAATTCACCCCCTCTTGAGTGCTTTTAGGGCTTACAATATCCTTTCGTTATCATAAAAAAGGAGATTATTAATCTAAGAAAGGTTCCACATAGTTTTGATAATGACAAAATATTTTACTACTAATGACTTTATTATGCTTAATTTTTGGAAAGTTAGATGTATTAAAAAAGTGGTCAAAAGGTGAGTTTTGGAGACTTCAATCTCAAATGGAGTATATGATAAACAAGTAAAAAAAGTCTCAATGTTGAAGATTAGGTTAGTACTGCGAATAAGTTTTTTTATTTTTATTTTAAATGTAGTATTACTTGGTCTTAATTTTTAATATAGTCTTTCTTAGTCTTCTCATAATGTTTAAGGGGCTAAAATCTTATATAATTGCATTCATGATTAGTTTATGCATTGAGGTTACATAATTAAGAGGAATTATGTGGGAAATAGTTTTCAAATAATCATCTTGAAGTATAGAAATTATTTTGTGTAATTTCTTAATGTATGTGAGTGTTAAGAAAGTGTTTTGAAGAATTAAGAATAGTTTTGGATTGATTTAGATGTAGTTAAATGTATTAAAGTACATGAAAAATTAGTTTGTAAAGAGACCGGTCAACCAATAGTGATCGATCAGTCCTTGGTTGACCAAAGGGTTTAACTTCTTAGCTAGTTTACATATTTATAAAGGACTGGTCAACTAGTGTAATGCATAGATCTACCAATCATTGATCGACTGAAACATAAGGTTGGTCGATTGATGGTTGCATGCAATTTAAAAAAATGACTAGTTTTTTATAATAAAATGAAATTAATTGAAATTAAATGATTCCCAACAATCACAAATGGCTAGTTGTTCAAATTTTCATCATAAATAAGTGCATTAAGTAGTGTGTAATGCATTCAAGTCTGAAGAAACATATATATATATTAATGATGTAAAGTGTTGTTTTGTGAAGTATGGTTGAGCTTTGTATGGTTTTTGGTGAAGATTGTGAGTTTTGTTTTGCATCATCTTTGAGTTATTTTTGTGAGCCTTTTCAAACACTTAAGTGAGTCAATAAAGTTCTTTTTAGAAGTGTAATTTTTTGGTTTGTTTATTTGCGAATTTAAGAAACTAAAAAGGTACTAAAGGTTTTGAATAAGGGACCAAAACTTATACAAGTGACATTTATAATAGTGAAAATTTTAACAATGTATTGGAGAGTGGACGTAAATATGAAGTTAGACACTTAACCACTATAATTTTTTTTTTGTACTCCTCTTACCCTACTCTTTTAATTTGAAGTTTATTTTATTACTTAATTTTTATGTTTGATATTAAATTGTTTGTTAAGCATCCACATAAGTTTTAGAGAGATTATATAATTAGGTAAAATTGACTTAGAAAATTTTAGAGACTTAATTTACTCCATGCCTCTTTTATGTGCCATTTTAGATCAACATTTCTTATGGACTAGAAATTCAAATGGTCCATATGAACCCAAGGATGGAAGGAAATAGTTTGTTTATCTAAAGAAGATAGAAGCCTTCATATCATGCGTTTGAAGTTTAGAATCAAAGTCTTGATGTCAAAAAAAAAAATTTTAAAGAATTAAAGTGGATAAAAAATCCCTCTAGGTTAAGTTGATTCACTTACACTACCTAATGGATTAATGATTCTAGGCTTGCACTTCTAAAAATAGTACCTCCTATATAAGTATACTTCCATTTACATGGATACACCAAGCAAGAACGTTATTTAAACACAAGCTAGGTAATGGTTCCCTCTCTAACTTTTGAGCAGATAATTAGAGTTGTATAGGATATCTAAATGTTACCAATGCTTTTCATAACCTTAGGGACATTATTCCAACTATGGCCTGGGTAAATAAAGTGCTCAAGGACAACAATTATAATCTCAGTTAGAGCATTATTGATAAGCTAAAAGCTAATGCACCATATTACTCACCTACTTCCTCTATCAAGGAAGCAGTTATATAGATAAACCACCATTCAAGTATCTTCTCTAACTCCTCATATAGAGAATTTTTTTTAGGATTAAGGCTCCTAAGATTTTCTGGCACAATCTAGTATGTTTCCAAAAGTAATATCGCGGATATCTTTTATCCTATGATTTGCTTTCAATGCAACAAAAGACTTTTTAACTTGTGACAAAATACAAGGGAATAACATTATATGTTACCGCAAACTATGTTCCTCAATTCTAGAATCTTAGGATCTTCTTTTTTTTACAATGTAACTCCACAAGATACTATGAAATAAGATCCTCAGAAGATTCTCCTTAATCTACACGTCTACAAGTAGGATTGACATCTTAAAGTTGATCACTCAAAGGGGGTAAGATAATTGGAACCTCTAATCCTCCTTTAAACTTGTCTTTGGAATATCCATGCATGACATTTAGAAAGAAAGGAATATTAAAATATTTCAATAAAAATAGAAGGCTAACCAACAACTCCTTATGGTTCCTTTTTCAAACAAAGGAATATTTCATACTTTAAAATATGCTTACCCTATTAATCTAAAGCTGGAATGTGACTGATAGTGGTAGAAGAACTATGGTGATTGTGAACTCTATTAATGGAATAGTCCTTCTTACTCTTTAATAGACTTAGATGCATCAAGTTTCAAAAATAAACATGGTAAGTGCACTACAGAATTGTCAGTGGATAAATTATTAAGAAACAAAGTCTGCAAACCTGAATGTGTTCCAAGTTAGACTTAAGTTATGTGAAATTGGATTTAACTTTTTAGTAAATCCTTCATCTGATAACAAAGCTCCCCGACATAGGATGACTATACTTTGCTCAAGTGTTGATTGATAATGTTTAATCTCTTGTAAACCACCATTACCATAGTTTGATCATGTTTTGAGTTTCAAGTTTATATTAACTTTATTTATTGATTAATATCATTTTAATTTTTCAAAAAAAATATTGCTTTTCCTTTTCCATAGCAATTGAATGCTTAGTATAAAAGAATTATACGAACATATACTAAAGCCTTAATACCAATCTTAACGCTTTCATCTATATTTAAATCAAACTCTAATGTTTTAGAATATTCAAAAAGAGCCGTAACATTTTATAAATGTTTAAAATAACCCCAACCTTTTAAAAATGTTCTAAAATAACCTTATAATAGAAATTAGATCAAGGTTCTTGTCAAAAAAATTTAAATGGTAGGGTTATTTTTTAATGTTTTTGAAATGTTAAAGTCTGACATGAAAATTTTAAAATGTTAAGAGTTTGACCTGAATATTAGTGATAACTTTAAAGTTAAAATGATGCTTTTTGCAATAAATTAATAAATTCATTATATACTTTCCATTTATGGTGATTCTTACTTGAATTAATATGCAAAAGTAATTTTCATATATTTGTAAGATATTTTTATTCAAAGTTTCTCAAATGATTATATAGTTTCATTTGTATCATGAATCAATATTTTTAAAAAATTTAAAATATATGCAATTAGTTATGATATTATCTTCAAATATAAGTTTATTATAACTTGTTTTTTCTGTTAAAATTTGAATCTGATTAGAATTCATGTATAGTTTTAAATTAATTCAATAACAATGAATTTATTTTTTATTTATTTTGATGTAAGCATTTAGTGAAATAAGTTTGCATTCAACAATTAGATAACTAAAATACCATATTTTTATTAGACATATGCTTATTGAATTATCATTCATACATAAAAAAATATAATAAATCTTGAACTAATTACATATAAATTTATTGGATTATGGACTTACTCTATAACTTAATAATCAATTAATAAATTTTTTATAATTTTAATGATATATATTAAGAAATAAATTAACTTATAATTATTAGTTTGTCAACATTTTCGGATTTTACACTCAAGACTAATATTTTGAGGGCTTGCATTTTTTAAGTAATTTTTTGTTTTATTCTTAAAACAAATATTTTGATCTGTAGTGTATGGAGCCGTACAAAATGGCATGTAGAATCCTAAATAGATAAACTACGCACCCCTCCCCCCCGCAAAAAAAAATTGGTGGAGGGTGTCATAGCCCTAGCTATGGTCTCACATGAGACCCATGGTTTTTTTGTTGTAATTTTAAAAGGAATAAGGGTATTTTAGATTTTTTTTTGTAAAATTTTAAAGTGATGAAGTTATTTTGGTATTTGTGTAATAAGTTTTTTATGATAATCAAATGAAGTCAGGGATAAAATAGGTATTTTATATTAAAAAAGACCCATCAATGGGCCTATGTGCCTCATGCTGGGGCTGCCACACCCCATTCTTAGGGAGGGGCGTGTGTAGTCGACTTCATAAACAGAAAAACTACACATCCCCCATTGGTGAGGGGTGATGTAGCTCCAGCCACAGATCCTATGTGGGACTCATAATTTTTTGTAATTTTTAAAAGGAGTAAGGGTATTTTAGATGGTTTTCTTATAAATTTTAAATGGGATGAGAGATATTTGGTGTTTGTGTAATAATTGTTTTTTGTAATTTTCAAAAAAGTCGGGGTAAAATAGATATTTTATATTAAAAATATGTATACCCAACGTGGAGTCCGCGCAAGCCCAACGTTGGGGGCTATCGCACCCCTCATTCCTGGGGGGTGTGCATAGTCGACTTCAATCCTAAATTGGCATGTATGTTAATTGAATATCTTCATGATTTTAGTAAAAGTTTTACTTTATTTCTTAACGTTTGAAAAATAACTTAATTTGACATTTAATATTTTTAAAGGTACTATTTTACCCTATAATATTTATAAAATAATATAATTTGCTCTTTAACATTACAAATAGTATATATTACTCTTTAACGTTTATAAAATGATACATTTTACCCTTTAACACATATTTCGTTAAAATCTTGTTAGATAAATGATAATTTTATCAATATTCTATTAATGAACTATTAACTAATTATTAAAAAAGTAATTAACAAATCTTTAATGAAATTAATATTAAAGAGATAATTTACACTAATTTGTAAGCGTTAAGAGATAAAATATATCATTTTACAAACATTAAGAATATTAAGTGATACTTTAAAAAACGATATGAGAAAATTTAAATTTTTTTTAAAGCGTTAGGGAGTAAATTATAGTTTTTGACCATAATTTTTTACTTATAGTAGAAATCCAAGGTGCCATTTTTAAAGGAAAAAAATTTGCCATTTATAGAGAGAAAAAATTTATAATAACAATAATAATAATAATCCTTTTAAAAAATAAATAAATAAATGTAATAGTTAGTTGACTTGATAGCGTACCAGGATGGTTTAGACCGTCACTAGAATCACGCGTATATTATGTTGCTTAAAACATTTGGCCGCCGATTTCCTAGATTGGACCTCTCCAAATATAGGTACAACTTGTGGTGAACTAGATTAGACTAGAATTGACGAAGCCTCCGCCTTCCTTTCCGAAAGAGGGACGTCTCTAACTTTGCTTTCGCTTCTCTCTACCGACTCTTTGTTTTATAAAACCCAACTCCCCCCAAATTTCTGTCTTAAAAGATACTCTCAACGAAATGGCCGACGTTAGGAGTAGGTTTGAATCTATGAGGGAATGGATCGCCGACCACAAGCTTAGAACTGTTGGTAATTACTTTTACATATTCTTTTTCTGGAGTTATAGAAGTTTCTTTTGTTGTTAATTAGATTTTCCTTTTATGTTTTAAATAAAGGGTGCCTATGGCTGAGCGGAATTGCGGGCTCAATCGCCTACAATTGGTCGAAACCCAACATGAAAACCAGTGTCAGGATTATTCACGCCAGGTAAAGTAGTACTTTCTATTCCTTCATATATTGTTCTTGATTTGATCTTCATGGGCAAGTGTGGCCCTTTTACCTTTGTTTAATGTTGTTTGGAATTAACAAGATCTTTTCATTAGGCCTATTCATGGATTGGGCAAATGTATATGTTTCTGTGAATGTAGTTTGATGGTTTTCCCAATCATGTGCTAAATTTTGATGTTGGTTCCAGTCTCCAAACTTGGCTTATTGCAAGTGAAGATGTTTCTTCCTTCATAAGTATTTTGAGGCTAAAGAGCATTACTTCGTACATAAACCGGAAATAACTATTTGAACATATTCATTTTGGGTTTGAAATTGAATTCCTTCGTTATGTTATTCCTCTTTGTTTTTTGTTAAACTTATCATCATTTAGAGAAATTTGTAAGACATTTTTTAACTAGAAATGTTGTCATGCCACATAATCTCTTCGTTTGATTAGTGGCAGCAGAAAATTGGACTATCCAGGACACATAAATAGTTCAACAACACAAGGGTTATTTTTTCTTGTATCTTATAAGTTCTTTCCAATGTTCTATATTGTTTCAACCATTGATTTTTGTAAAATTAAACTGTTAGATGCTTACGTCTGTAGTTTTAATTATGGTGATATCACTGACAAAGGATTCGAAAGTATGATACAACATAGCTCTTCATCACAAGTAACTATTCTTGTATCTAGGTGGAATGTCTACATATACTTTCTTATTATTTGTAATCCTCACCGATTCTGCACTATTTTAAATTTAGTTTTTCCCATGCAGTACTTTTTGGGGCTTGCACATGGAACTTCTTTGGGCTATTGTTTTATGTTCTTTCAGACTTTCTAAATTTATCTTTAATAGTTTTACCTTCATTAACAGTTTTCTTTTCATGCCTTTAACTGATTGCCTTACTCACTTGTATTTTTAGACTTTGCTTAATTATTTTGCTGGAATTTCAATTTAGGTTGCACGCTCAGGCCCTTACTTTGGGTGCATTGGCCGGCGCTGCTTTGGTTGAGTATTATGACCACAGAACTGGAGCTAAGGCTGAACGCTATGCAAATCTTGTTCATCACGAAGACTAAATGATTCATCACATGACAAGCATTTCGTGATCTTGCAACAAATGGATTATTACAGCAACTTGTCAATGAAGAGGCTGTAGTTGTCCATTTTTTCTTATTACCTGCTTTTATTGTTTACTTTATCCAGCAGCTATGGATGGTGGGAGAGAGTGAAATAAAGTTTTTTTTTTTTTTTTCAGTAGAAGAAAGTAATATGGGCTCAAAACTGTTTTATTGGATCGGGAAGACGGGGAGAAAAAATGACTTTAAATTCATGTATAACATTCAAGTTATCATACTGACTTTGATCTCCGGATACTAATTTTATATATTAAAAATTTTCACTGGTTTCAATATTTTGATAGTTATGACTACAATTGCTTCACAATTCTAGCGACTCGGTCTTAGTTAAAGGATTCGCACAACAGGTACATTACTATATCAGTGGGCTTTTGTGATTTCTGATTTGCATCTTGTATTCTTTCAATCTTCGTTCAACTTAAGTTAAAAACCAGTTCTTCTATTAAGCTGTCTTGCTAACTCTTGATTGGTGCTATTTAGTTTTACGCTTTTATATATTCAAATATTTCACCGGTTTCAATATTTTTGCCAGTTATGACTATAATAGTTTCTCAATTCTAGCAACTCGGTCTTAATTAATGGATTCGTACAACAGGTATAATACTATGTCAGTGGGCTTTTGTGATTTCTGATTTGCATTTTGTATTGTTTCAGTCTTCGTTCAACTTAAAGCTCAAAACCTGTCCTATTAAGCTGTATTGCTAATTCTTGATTGATGTGGTGAATTTTGGACACGCAGTACTCTATATGGACAGTACGTCCAGAGAATAATTTAGAATTTTAATTAATAAAATTGTGAAATGTTTTATTGTTTTATCATATTTATATATTATTTATGATAAAAATTTTAAATAAATATTTAATTATGATATAAATTATATTAATAATTAATAACATATTAATTTATTGTATATTATTATCAATTGATAACATATTAACCAGTTTAAAATGATAATCAATTAAGTTTTTTATTAAAATTTTCAATTTGATACAAATAAGATCAATAAATAAGATGATTAATATACTATGATTATTTATAATTATGTGAATGTTTTTGTTTATTATTTATAATTTTAAGTAATGAAGTGACAAGCATTATGTTTTTCTTCTTCATAGAAATCACGTCCTACTAAAAGTAATTTGCATTTCAACCTCAATTTTCAAAGGTAACTTTCCTTAACATTCCTTCAACGAAGATCAATTCAGCTTCAATTCATTTCCTACATTAAAGTGTAAGCTAAAATAATGATAGAGAAGATGGACTTCAAACTAAGGAGGATTCATGAAAGAAATCTTGAACTGTTTATGCAAAAGAGTTTTTTATTTCATGGTGGTACAATATAAAAAATAGAAATGCTTATGAATGATGCCTCTAACATATTATGAGGCATTATTTATAGGAGTAAGTAGACTTGAAGTAGACTTAAGATCTATAAAATTATTAGAAAAGATTAAACATATATAATCTTTTTATCGTCTTCAGATTCTCTTTACATCTGATTGGTTAAACTTTATCTAGTCTGAGTCACTAAAGATCATGACTCCGAAACCTTCAACTTTATCTTTTCTTTTAGTGCTAGTTCCACTAGTGCAAGTAGGACACATATGTTTTTTACGTTAGTAGAGCTGGCAAAAATGACTTTGATTCTCGGGACTCAATCTTATTTGTCCGCTTTTAATCATCCTTATCTTCATTTTTAAATAATTCTCTGTTGGTACAGGGGTCCTCTTTGTTGGTGAGATCATGACTGAAAAGTTATTACTTCTTCCACAATATGTACGAAAGCCTTTTTTGAAAGCTGCTCGCATACTAATAAGCAAAGTATTTATTCCAAGACCTCTTTTATAATGGATATCTTATTCAAAATATCAAGAAAAAAGTCTTTCTTAACTTGGTGTCCACTAATATAGATATTTTATCAACTTTAGTCAAACTAATGAAGTAATAAGCATCATATCTTTCTTCTTCATAAAAATCAGGTCTTGTTGAAAGCAATTTTAAATCAAGTGTATCTGTGGGAGTAACAGTATGGTTATTCAAATAAAAATCATGAACTCCTTCTTGGATCCATTTTGGTGATAATGATATTTCCTTGCAATCAGGATTAGTTAGATATTTAGTATTAATCATACAAAAATCGTACCAATCTTGGAATGTTTGTGGATGTGCACCATGCAAGAAATTAAGTCTAGGATAAAACCCAGAAAAGCTAACATAGAATGTATCGGCGTTTGATAGATAGTATAATTCTCTCATTATCTAGTAATGCGCCTGAACGGTAGGATGGAGGTTTGCCAATGTATTTATTAGTTGATTAGCCAGCTTGTCTATTATAGTATTTCTTTAAGTGGTTTGGTTCTGGGTGATATCCGATCTTAAAGAAATACTATCAAAAGCAATGTTTAACCCAACATACTTAGGCTATTGACCTTGCAATGTAGCCATTTGTGAAGATGAACTCTTACTAGAGGTTAAGCCCTCACCTATCTTAACTTTATTAATTAGGACATATAGCTTTTTCTCATTATAATTATAGGTATTCAATCGAGATTGTCAAAGCTTTCCTAAGAAAGCAATATTTCAGAGACTTCCTTAGGTATCAAAAGAAAATTGGCAATATCAAGCATATCCTTAGCTTATACTTGGCACACATATATGTTTTCAAACATTTGTTCCAATTCCTGGAATATCTAATATCATAAACTTTTTTTTTTCATTTCTGGTTAAGAAATCTACAAGTGCATTTTTATCGAACTTAATGTTGAACTAAGGGAGATTCCAATATTGGTTTTGATGATAACAAAACATACTTAATCACTAATGGTTTGAGTTTATGATGTTAATCTTAAAGTTAGGTATAATTCAAGAAGGATCCATTATGGAAAG
>JAOXYD010000007.1:3374420-3388169 GCA_028565735.1 Pinacopodium congolense
TGCATGAGTTATTAGTTTTTCATTTTAAGCAATGGTAACACTCTTGAATCATCATGATTTGTGTTACCATAAAATTCTATCATGCTAGTTGCTGGAATAAACACAATTATCCACAAATCTCACAACTCATCACCAGTTATAGATTTTCGAATTTTGAAACCTCCCTGACTACATTTCTTCTATTGAGTTTTCCATCTAAAGCATTTAATCCATTTCTTCTTTTAGCTCCATAATCACAAAAAACACAAAAACCAAAGAAAAGAAATACACCCACCGAAACTCACAGTTCTCTAATGAAATTTCCCTTCCCAACTCTGACAACAAATTAATAACTTTATTATTTAAGCTCATCAAAACTATTTCATCAAACCAACATATCAAAATCGTAGGAAAGGAGAAGATGAAAGCAAAACAATCCCACCATTGATAATATTTAAACATTACCCAAACTTCAAAGAAAACATTAAAGAGAAGAAAAGAGGAAATGAGTAAGTGTTGAGTGCAGATAAGGCCAAATCCCCCGAGAAATGGGAAGAAATAAAAAAGAAAGTAGCCGAACAAAATTAGAGAGGGAGTTCACGCGAATGAAGTTGAAAAATAAGTAGCAAAATTGATTTTTCTAGCAAAAATTTGGAACCTTCCTTCTTATTAGGTGGGTTTGGGATTAAGATTTAATGGGATGGCTAATGGATTAACTAAATAAAAATATGGCTTAAATTGGGTTGGATGTTACAATTCACCTCTTAAGTTTCCATGCCTTCATCAACAGAATAAAACGTAAAGTTATCATAAATGATGCTTCAATCGTAATGGCATATTTCCTCCCTTTTAACATCAATATATATATATATATATATATATATACAGACACATAATTGCTCTTAAGAGAGTATAATTAATTAAAAAAATTCCCGAGTTAAACTTTATCTTAAATGCATATAAAGAACATCAAACAATAGTTTTAGCTTAACTAACTCTAATTGATGCCCCATAACTTCATCCATTCTAAGTGACTTATAGAAATCTTCTTTTTTCTCTTTTCTCTTTTTTAAAATTTTTTCTCTTTAATCTTGAACATAAAGTTCATACCTAACATTCGTATTTTTCATCTTTAATATAAAAAAGAGATGATCAATGTTAAGGAATGCTTGCAATCCTTACTCCAAAAATTTTTCTCAAACATGAACCAAAGTTTGTCATCAAAGTTTGCACATTAGGGAAATCTCCGACATTATTTTATAGGTCACAGAGTCGAGCTATCACGTCACACTGAGGCTTATTTTCTGTTGTAACCTTTTAAAAAAAGAGTCTAGCCCAATCCCAAAGTCGATCTATAGATGCATCAATTGGCACAATGTAAAGAGGGGAAAGCTCAAGCCAGACACATGATTGTATTAAAAATAATAATTTGAAATTTTTAGGATATAACTTTTAAAATAGTGTGATGTTAAAATAGTGTGAGTTGTTATAAGAATGTATAAGAGTCTTTTTAAAACTATAAGAGTCTTCTAATAGTATGTAAAGGTCTTCCCCAATTTCATATAAGTCTTCATTTTTAGTAAGTTATTTATAATATTTACTTATTATGTTCTCGTAAATATATGATGAATACTTTTATAAATACCTGCTTCTCTTTTGTAATAGTTAAGATAAAAGAGAAGAAGATTTCCTTTTATTCTTCATTCTTCATTCTCTCAATTTTTTAACAAAGTGGTATCAAAGACACAATTCCTGAAAGTGTAAGAAGAGTGTTGTAAGAAAATTGAGAGAGAGTAATGGGGGAGAATTATGAGAAAAGGTATCTAAGCATGAAAGTTTTGCTTGACTCTTAAGATATATATATGACAGGTTATAAAGAAAGGATATGAAAAGTCTCAATAGGCAGAAATTTATCTTAAAGTGATAAGGAATCTTTTTTCTAGGTTAAAGCGAAATCTCACTTTGATCCATCAATGTTTAGATAATTCAATATTTAAGAAGGTGGTTGATGCTACTAGTTCAAAGGAACATGGAATATTTTTAGAAAAGTCTTCTCAAAATATTGACAAAGTGAAGAAGGTGAGATTTCAAATATTAAGAGGTGATTTTGAAGTTTTAAAGATGAAGCAATTTAAGTCAATTTTAAACCATTGTACAAAAGTGAAGGCGGTTGTAAATCAACTAAAGAGATAAAGACAAAAAATAGAAGATGCTCGTGTAGTAAAAAAAATTTTCTTTATTGTTTAACTCCTAATTTTGACTATGTATTATGTGTCATTAAAAAGTCAAAAATTTTAAACTCAATGACCATTGAAGAAATAGAGGGTCCTTTACAAGCCCATGAAGAAAAATTCAAAAGAAGGCAAGAAGAGGTACTAAAGCAAGTTTTCAAAGTTAAGGCTACTGAAGAATGATGGAGAAGAAAATAAATAATTTAAAGGACATGGATAAGGAAGAAGACATGGTCATGGCTAATAAAAAAGAGGAACAATGAATGGAGATAACACAAACAATGCATAGAGAAGTCAACCACCACAAAGAAGATATAGAGGAATACAAATGAAAAAATGTAATAAGTTTAAAGTTGAATGTTTTAATTGTTATAAAATTGGCCATTATGCTTGAGAATGTGTAGTTCCATTAATAATACTGAAGAAAAATCTAATCTCATAGATGAAAACCAAGAAGTTGTTGAGTCAACTTAATTTACTTATTATTAAGTTGTTAGTAATAAAGGTGACTTTTTGGTTGTGTAGACGCTCTTATGACAAATTAATTAGATAATGCAAATGAGTTAATGAATGACTAAACTTTAATTCTTTGTGAGGGTCTCATATCTAAAAAACTTTAGATGTGAAGTTCTTATGCTTTATGTCGGTTAATATAATTTATTAAAATGACCAAATAAATAAATTAAGATTAAGAGAGATAGAATTCTATCATAATCATTGATTTTACTTGTTTTTGTAAAGGTACCCTAAATTTATTCATCCTATAAATTTTTTGGACTTAGTTAATCTATTGAATCTTAAACCCTTAGTTAGATCTTATCATTGATAGAATTATTTTCTTATAACTTGTGTTTAGATTGTATAGTTAGCTTATTAGTTGTTCGATTTAAGTTAGGACTTTAATTTGTAGCTTTTGAGATAATCGCACACCTTTTGATCTAGAATTTACAATAGATCCTTATGAAGACGGTCTCTGTCTATTGTATTACTTACTAAATGGTGCACTTGCCTTTAAATCATAGGTTAGGAAATCGTTCAATAAATTATGACCTTTGTTGCAAAAAAATTTAGTCTTAGTAATATTAGGAATAGATTGGTATTGCTTACTCTAGAATCTGATTATATTAATCTTCATTAACTTTATTTCTTATTTCTTTACATAAAATTTGTTAGTTTTATTGTTTTTATTTCTTATTGTTTACAGTATGGGGATTAGATAAGGCCTACATACAATTTACTGAAGAGACTAATGTTTACAAGATATAGTAGCCCTTGTTTAAGAAGGTGTGCTTAGAAGACTCTAATGAGTGCTTGGATTATTGGGTTGTGAGTGATAAATCTAGAAGAAAATGTTATTTGGGTTTCCTTCTTCGTTTTCAACTCTAGTGGCTTCTATAGTTGCTGCTAACCTTTAAGATTCCTTCTTCGTTTTCAACTCTACTTGCCTTTACTGCTTTTTACAATTGCTGGATCACCCTTCATTCTTCCATTGGCACCAGGTGCAATCAAGGTTTTCTTAATTGGGGTTAGTCTTAACGATGGAGAGAAGAATCTAGAAAGGGTTTATTATTGGTTACCGAAATTAATTGTTATGTTGTTTTTTTAATCCTAAAAGCCTATAATCCTAGCCATTTTATCATATCTTTGCTTCTCATTTGTATCATATGACTGGTGAGTCTTGAACCTTTCCTTGTAATTTCATATTATTATTAGATCATTCTTTTTAACTTTTTTTAAAAAAGTATGTTAAGGTATTTTTAATACTGACACGTGTTAAATACTCAATAGGTATAATGTTATATGTAATTTTTCTTGGGACCGACTATGCAACTGACACTAATAATTGAATGTTGGCCAGTCCCTTATATAATAATAGAATAAATATTATTTAAAATATAAATAATAATATTATAATAATTATAATGTAGACAGGCTATGAATATTTATAATCTGTCGATGAGTAGTTTTTTTCCTTCTTTTTTACAATAAATTTAAGACATCTTGAACTAATTGAAAAAAAAAAAGAAACAATAATATGAGAACGTAAGTCATAACAATTCATAAATAATCAAATAAGTTGGATGGGAAAGAAATATTATATAATGGTCTGCAGTTGTTTGGTCTTCGGCTTTAATAGAGGTTGAATTACCAAGACCAGTCGACCGGTCGAAATAATTGAGCAGTTCGACCCCAAGTCAGAAATGGTTGATTGGACTAGACAACTTTAATACTTTACCTGATTAACTTCCCTACTCAATTGACTATTGTAAATACTCCTTAAGCTTCTTTTAATTGATTTTGTCCTATAATGGACTGCCCAACATGATTGGTCATTCCAATCATCCAAAACCTTCTAATATATGTTTAAGTTAATGAATGATTCAATCCCGAAATATTTTTGAATTTTTTTCACATAAGTGTTAATTTTTAAATATATAATTAAAATTTAAATGTCTTTTTGAATGTAACTTAGAAATTCAAAATGTTTCTTTAGTTAAAAGTAGGAGGATGCGTAAATTATGAGGGGAAATCACGTGTCAATATCTATCCTTCCATATGTCGCATTATCAGAATAAATGTTAATAAATTAGTCTTCACCTGGTTTTTAAATGGAGGCTTCTTCGGCTCAATCAGTGCCTTTCAATCTGTTTAAGCTGGAATCAATGCTGCTGAAGTTTGGTGGAGGGTCAGCTCCTGAACTGCATTAATCTTTGTGCTCTATTATAGGCGAGTATACTGATTAAGGAAACATGTACATGCAGCTTTTACTAGTGTCAAGTTGATGGACAGAGGGTGTCTTTAGCTCCATAAACAAACCTTTTCCTTTAATTTAATTTATTTAACTTAAAAAAATATATAGATTGAACTTAATGTTTTAAAAGTTTTGTTTGACACTATAATTAAAAAATTTAAAACTTAACAATAAATGATTTGTTACACCTTTTTCTTCTCAACCTCAAACACGCGCTCTCGAATGTGAGTCAAAAGTTTCGACAGCTTCATTTTGACTCGTCTTTCCTTTATGATAATCTTCATTATATGCTACACTTCCTTCATATTTTATTATCAACAAAATCACGGATAAACCTCCTAATTTTAACAATTTTCTACTCTAAAATTTTATTTCATTCCATTCCTCATATTTCTTTAATAAAAAATAACAAGCATGTTCAATATTTCTATTAAAAATATATGACAGAAATTTGTTATTACTTATTTTAATTTATCATTTCCATTTTATTTATATAATATAAAGTTTTTCACTTACATATTCTTATTTTTTCTACATTAAAATCATAGATATATGCATTATATGTTAAATGGCCAAGATCTAGGTACTGTCAAGCAATATATGACTTCATATTTGATTATAAATTTGTTTTTGAAATAAATTCTTAATAATTTGTCATAAATTAATCATTCTCTATTAATTATTAACTTAAATAATCAGCGATTTTATTAAACACGTTCAATTTGATTGACACTAATTAATATAAAAGTTCGTATTTAAAATGGTTTTATTAATATGATTGGTGAATCATTACTTTATATCTAAACGTATTTAACATATTAATAATTTAATAGAGCTATTTGTATTGTTTTAAAAATATTTTAAAGTTTATTGTATTTATCATATTCGATCCGCACAAAATGTGGCGGCCAACCACAAGTTAGTGTACATCCAAGGATTATAATTCTATGAAATTCGGTGAACTTGGAAAAATCAAAACATTGTAAAGCCCTTCTTTGAACATATAAAACGGGGTTTTAAATTTCAACTTTTTACTCTATATGTAGTTATTTTAGTTTGGGGTGTGTATATAATATCTAGTTGATCGTCATATAAAAAAAAATCTAGTTGATCGTCTATTGAGCATTAAGTTGGATGAACTCATAATTTGCTTGGGAGGTGAAACGGCTGATCTGTTAAAGCCATGAAATGCCATATTATTGTTCATGGCTAAAGTGCTCAACTTGATACTCTAACTACAGGCACGTTAATCTGCAGTAACGGGGAAAAGGATCTGCAAATAGAGTCTGGATGACTAAAGAAAAGTTAAATGACTACTTACATTGCTGTTAAATTTACGCTAAACAAAATGATCTCTTCCTTCAAAATCCCTCCTTTGCACTTAGTTCCACCACAAACTGAACCTGGCTCATAATGTTAAGCAGCTCCAGCTTTAGGGGGCTGTTTGACCAAAAACAGTACGACAACTCAAAAGATTGTAATTGAGAACTAGAGGGATATTTCATGAAATTCAAATGATATTTTGGAATTGTTTCCCGACCTTTTTAAGGGGTAGCTTCGAATTGTTTGGTGAAATAACTGGCTTCAATATCTCAAATGAACACACTAGAGATTCATCCACGCTCAATAAAGCACCCGCATTGTCAAATTCCCCACCATAATTTGGAGCGGAAAATATTGTGACCAATCTTCGTCTTGCGAAAAACTCATATCCATCCTCCACAACCTAATTACAAAAGGAAAAAAAGGGATATAGAGGAACTAGACTGAGTAGGCTCCTAAATCTTAGTCTTTAATTACTTGCAAGATAGAGATTAAGTTTCAATCACCTTGGTTGTTGTTTGGTTTAGGTATATTTTCATTTCATTGTCCTTGAAAAGTTTTTTGTATAAAAAATTTAAAGATAGGTTTGCTACATTAGCAAAATAAAGTATAAAACCAAATTATTAAGTTTTCTCAACCATCATTCTCCAGCACTATGCAGACTATTTAGAGTATATCTTGCTGTAGAATTACTGTGACCTGAGGCCTTCTACCAAAAATCTATATTAGAAAGAGAGAGCTGCACCTGAGAGTGAATTTCTGTTTGAATTGGTATATTACCTGATGACCTCGGCAAATTAAATCAAGGTCATTCTTCTTGAGAAACTCTGCAACTTTGTCAGCTCCAAAGGTACAAGAAACCCCACGATCGCTGTCTGCCCAACCCTCCACCTTAGGATTAGGATCAGACCAAAGGAGGTCACATAAGAGTCCACTGTCCGGAATTTCAGTAGGCCTTGAAATTTCCTTTATTTGGTCCAGAGTTTCCATTTCAGGAGACAGTCCTCCATGCATGCACAGTATCTTCTCATCAACAAGTGCAGCCACAGGCAAACAATTGAAACAGTCAGTAAATTTTTTCCAAAGCCCAACATTGAACCTCCTTTTACACTCATCATAAAATCCATATATTCGATTGATCTTCGCATCCTCATGATTTCCCCTTAAGAGGTAAATTTTATCAGGATATCTGATTTTGTAGGCCAAAAGCAGACAAATGGTCTCCAAGCTTTGTTTCCCTCTATCAACATAATCTCCCAGAAACAAGTAATTTGCAGAAGGAGGGTATCCACCATACTCAAATAGCCTCAAAAGGTCTTGATATTGCCCATGTATATCACCTGTAGTCGGCCAATCAACTTAGATGTACAAGGACTGACATTAAATTATACAAAATTAAGATGATCACAAAAGTTCTTTTTTGCATTTCAGCAAACATAATGGTTGTATTCGCTAATGCAACTAGGAACGAAATGCAGTCAGAAGAACAAGACTGATTAGTAGATATTGGTATAAATGTCTCTTCTCTCAAATCTAACAAACTACTAGGATTACCCAAAAGTGATCTCCATTAACATGACACTCCAAAATTAAACGGCAAGTGTAATCAGCCAAATCTAAATCCATATGCCATAATCAAATGCACTTTACCAGATGATCCATATCTACAAACTGTCTCAACATGGAGGCAATGTATATTTCTCTTGTTCCTCGTAAACTCAAATCAACAGATTGGAAGGCCAAAATATAATGCATTTTATCATACATAAGTCCCCGTCATCGCTCTCATCCAAAAATCCTTTAACAAATCCACACAAAAAGTATAGAACCACGTGATATCAAATAAACATACAAAACATCACAATAAAATACAAGCAAAAGAACGAACGATCAAGAGGGTAAAATAAATGCTGACCACATATGCGAATAGGAGCCTTTAATTCGAGCAGATTAGGTTGAGAAAGGAAGATTTGGCGCGCGTTAACACATAATTGACGGATCTCTGTCTCTGATAACTGCACTTGCTTTCCTCCTTTACCCTCCAACAGTCTTCTTATTATGTCATCCAATACTCCCTTATCCATCATTCCTTCCATGGTCATCATCATTATCATCTTAATCTCCAGAGAGAAGCCACCTCCTAAATTTATATGAGTTACAAGACTTCAATATGAAAAATACATAGGAATGGAGGAAAGTTAAGACCTTTGAGGTTAAAAAGAAGAACCCAGATAGAATTCCGTGTTAATATTGTGACATACTAGGATCAGAAACCAATTTGTACAAAGAGAGGGAAAGGCTAAGCGTATCGAAATCTTCAAAAGACGAGAAAATGGTAGGAACGAGATCGAAAAAGAAAACAATCGTATACAACATAAAAGAGGATCAAATAGATGACCGATGAAAGGATAAATAACTCAATTACGTAATTATACTGGAGAGGATCAAATGGTCACCTTTTAGAGATAGGAGAGAGGACAAGAAGAGACAGATAGAGACGCTAGAGATAGTAAACGAAAGAGATTCTACAAATGAAATAATGGATAGATATGGCTGTTGTTTTATCTTGAATCTTTCTCCCGAAAGGCCCTATTTTCTTTGCCAACTGCCAAGAAGAGTGAATATGGGACGTTGAAACCTTCAAACATATATAAAAAGTGGGAAAGTAGGCTTTGCAACTGTACTTTGAATAGTATATTTACCTGTAATATTAACGCTTTGTTGGCCTACGTGTTACGTCCCATATATCAATCAAATCCTGGGGAAGATTACCGTGTTTGTTTTTCTACTCCTAATTGTACAGCTAGACCATGACATTCGAAGGTGAATGTTGTATTCATTGTCTTTTCATATAATTTTATTCACATTCTTATTTAGAGAGGATGAATGTAGTATTCACTCCTATTTAGGGTGAATATAGTATTTATATTTTTTCAGTCTGGTGCAAATACTATCTCAAAATTTATTAAAAAGGAGAAAATAAGGTTTATTCTATTCAAAGGAATATACTTATTTACATCTCTCTCTCTCTCTCTCTCTCTCTCTCTCTCTCTCTCTCTCTCATATTGTGTTTATTAATATTTTTTAATATTATAAACAATATAAATATTAAATATGAGGGGACGGAATTATGAAATCAATTGTTATTGCACTTAATATTATTGTTGACTCTAAGGGTAATTTATGTCATATTTCATTTTTTTTTCTCGAAATGACTAATTAAATGTTGAATAATGTACTTTAATATGGTTAAAGTAGCTAGTATAGTTAGGATTGGTTAGTTGCCGATTGATTATAAATTTGTCTAACTTTGGAATGAATTGTGTAAATCATTGATAGTTTATGCCTAGTTATTGGATTTTGAAGCAATTTGGTATATTTTTGTAAAAATTTGAAGAAGGAATTCAATTTAAATAATTATTGTAAATTTTAAAATTTTGAATTGTTGGAAATTGATTAAAACTGAGTTTAAATTGATTAAAAGTATTAAAAAAACGTGTGAAAAAAAAGACGTAGCATAAAATACACTTGCTTCGATAAGATAAAATGTAAAATACATTTGTTCAAATAAATTAAATAACAAATAAAGTTAAGGCATGATACAACATAAAGCTCACAATTCATTGAATTGCTTTAGAATGATTTGCATAATTTTCATATGAGTTTATTGAATTTTGATATGATGCATAATGGTTAACTTAATTACATGATTTGACCAAAGTTTCAAATTTATAAATAAATGTGAAGTAGGATGTACTACCTATATTAGTTACATTGATTTGGAATAAAGTAGCACGTTTGACATTTGAAAAACCATTAGACAAATTTGATTGAATATTTAAATAAGTTGCTTAAGGACAAGCAATAGTTTATGTGCGGGAGAATTGATAGGGGTGTACTTTATAGGATTTTAATGCACAATTTGATATGTTTTCACCTATATTTTAATATTAAAATGTCTAATTTATGTGTATTATTACATAAAATACAAGTTCATGCCAAAGGAATGAGTTTTATGCAAAAAAGACAAAGTATGAATGTTTTTTTTAAAAAGTTCGACTTAAGTCTTTAATGGCACCGTTGATATCTTATTTGCACCACTGTTATAATCAACTCAGAAGAATAATACGATCCTTTTATAGTGCCATTGTGGAGCAAGCAACCACCATTGAAGATTATTACGAAATAAGAATGTAGTCTATAAGATTTTTGAACATGAGTTGTTATGTTTTCACCCTTATTTTACTGTTAAATTGTCTTATTTATGTATTTTAATATTTAACTTATTGGTTTAAGCCTAAAAAGAGAAGTTTTAGGCAAAAACAAGCAATTATGATTGATTTTCTAGAAGAATAGCGTGTGTCTTTAATGATATTATTATTGTCCCATGTAAACCAATGTTATTGTCAACTAAGAAAAATAATGTTACCAATTAATGACGCCATTGATGCCTTTGTAGAACATAATTAAAGTCTATTATAAAGATAGAAGAATAATGTAGGTGAATAGTAATTCCATTGATCTTTGATTTCAAGGACTGTTGATATCTCTAAAAGCATGTTCTAGCAAATTATTAAAGGATAAATTAGACAATTTAATCCCAATTCAACCCTAAACCTAATTGAGACGAATATAAAAATACTTTAGAGGTTTTATAGCTGCCTTTTACTAGATTTCTATTCAGAATTTTATAAATTTTTACATTAGTCTTATATTTTTTTTATAGTTTTTGTTTTTAATCAATTGTAACAAAAACATTAAAATTTGTTTTTAAGGATTCTAACCAGTATAGTAATGTATTAGAGATTAGAAATCAATTTAGAGCTTATTCCTAGGGTTTTCTAAATTTTAATTTCATTAATCTCATACTATTTTGGTTTTAATAAATAAATATATGTTTTTATGTTGAATACTTTTATGTTTATTGATTAATATAATTGCTTATTATCTAAGGCTAGGTGAGTAGATGATTTAATTAAGTTATTTGACATGAATTATGTGCTAATCTTTTTTTTAATCAAGTGTTTAATTATTTACTTTAAGCTGGCACTTAAATAGATTGATTAGGGATCTGAAGAATCTACCTTAATTATTTTAAACATTAATAAACAATGTAATTTAAATTAGTGGATGAACCAACATTGGTTAATTATGAGGTTGTTATTTATGAAAAAGGAATTTTAGAATTAAACTTCCAGAACTTTAACTCTACTACCTAAGTTTATTGAATGACTTAGTAGTTACAAGTAGAATCTCGAGGGAACGATAATTTGGACTTTAATAGATCCACTATATTACTTTTTTTAAAAGAACATATCAGTTAAAGAATATAGGCTTAGTACAAGGCTACATAACCCAAGCAAGGCTATTACACTAAAGTATATATGAAACTACTCTAAACATTGTGGACACTTAGGTAAGGTCATAGTGTAATACAAAACAACATTACATCCATATAGATTAGATACCAAGTTAAATCATTATATGGTACAAAGTTCAGTCTTCATTCATCCGGTGCTAATGAAGTTTAAACACAATTAAAGTTTCTAGTGAAATGCTTTATGTTCATCGCCTCCAATACTTTATACCTCACTACATCACTCCCATTTTTCCCTTTAAGGTATTTCTTTCCTTACATTATTTTTTAATGCATTACAGATCAACATTTCATCTAAATATACCACTCCAATCCTGATATCCATAGCTTCATTCTCAACGTTAGCAATCTCCAATTCTTGGCAACAATTTCTACTACTCCTACTATATGCAATTTATCCACCACTATCTTCTATATCTAATTTATAGAGCCTTTAATGAAGTCTTATAGGTGTAGGCTTGGTACCTTAGGAAACCTTCTGGTCCTCTCTCTTATGTTTGCATATATTGTGCATATAAAGACTATATTGAATAGCTTTACATCATCTTATACATTTTTTATATGGTTTACAATCCATTTAATCATGCTCGTCCAAGACAGAATATACTATAATTTTGATGCATTTGATTCTAAAGGGTAGTTACTTACTTGCATTTAAAGAAAAGTTGTTTTATATTTTCATTTTCACTTATACATATACAACATATGGTGTTAGGATTTCCAAAATTTAATAGTTCTCTCCAATGTGTATAGCTTATCTTTAAAAGTCATCCATAATATAAAGCAGGATTTTGGCAAGGCTTTCTTAAACCAAACTAATTTATGCCAAGACATTACATTTAGTCAATGACATAGCAATTTAGAATAGGTTTTATTTGTAACGTTTCTAGAGGAACTCCTTTTCCATACAACCATATCCTTTATTGCACCATTTAGAGCATAGTCAGGGAGATACCTTTCTATCCACCTTGGGCTTGTTAAGTTGCATTCCCACACATTTTCTTGCATAATCATTTTGACTTTTGAATTTCTTGAAAATATGTGAGCTTGTTGTTGAAACTCTGGTAGATTGGTTAACGAACCTTCATTACCTCAACAATCAAACTATAGGTGAGTATACTCCCCATCACCAATTCCATGAATGATCTCATTTTGGAACATAGACCTTAACCTCAAGATTTGTTACATTGTGCCTAAATGAGTAGGTTGCAAACTAATATACCATGTATTTTTGTCTTTAAGGAAATGCATATGTACCTAGTTAACCTATAAAGTTCCTTATCTTTAAATATCCTCCATATCATTTCAGTAATTACAATTTTTATGCTAAGGCTACTGGAAATGATCCCTACTTCACCTGAGTACCTTAGAGTACATACTTCATTCCATTTGACCTTAATAAAACTTCTTTATATACCCTAACTAAACTATATGAAGTTCCTTAACATCTTATTAATCGATTATGTGATTTCCCTTAACAATGCAATAGAGATTATCTAATAAGAGGCCATTTGGGATAATACATCTTTCACCAATTGTTTTCCACTTGCATAAGAAAGTTGTTTATTGGATTAATTGTTGATAGGTGCATTTGCTTATAGTTTTTCTTATATTAAAATGATATTAAAAAGAGTGGTAGGAAGATCATAACTAGTATGATTAATAAGTTTTTTGCAGTTACTAAGGATCTGTACTAGTAATACTAAAAATAAATCAGTGTCAATTGGTCTAAATTTATTTTTGCTAATTTTATCATTTATCATATTTTTATTAAATTTTCATGGATTATTTTCTACATTTTCCCTTAATTTAGATTTTTGATTACTTTTGTTCAATTTATCTTTTCTTATTGCTTAATTCCTTTTCTTTATGTAGTTTCCTTATTTTATTAAATTATTTTCTTAGTTTTGAATGCATACTCATGCCCAAAAGCTTGAGGAACTTGATTTTGATTCAAATTTAGAGCGAACTTTACATTGATGTAGAAAAGAGACTTAAGTGTGGGGGAATTGATAGGGGTCCAAATTGATATGCTTTTGATAGTGAATTTGATGACTTTTGACCCCTTTAATGTGTTTAAATGTTCA
>JAOXYD010000007.1:3404089-3417258 GCA_028565735.1 Pinacopodium congolense
CGAGAGTATGGATGTAGATAGAGCCAAGACAGAAGTGATTGAAAAGGTTCCACCTCCTACTAACATTAAATGCATCTTAGCATTCCTTGGTCATGCGGGATTCTACTGACGGTTCATTAAAGATTTTTTCCTCATAGCTAGACCATTGACTCATCTGTTAGTTAAAGATGTGCCCTTTGTGTTTAATGATGACTGTTTACACTCTTTTAATAGGTTGAAGAAGGCACTCACAACTTCACCCATTTTGACATCCCCAGATTGGTCATTTCTCTTTGAAATTATGTGTCATGCAAGTGATTATGCCATCAGTTGTGTGCTTGGACAGCAAAAGGCTAAGCGCCTCCACACCATCTACTATGCAAGCAAGACTTTGATAGGAGCACAATTGAATTACACTACAACAATAAAGGAGTTGCTCGCTATAGTATTTGCATGTGAAGAATTTTGTTATTATCTTTTAGGCTCACATGTTATTGTTTTTACAAATCACGCGGTGTTACGATATCTCTTTTCTAAGAAAGATGCCAAGGCTAAGCTCATCTGTTGGGTACTTCTACTCCAAGAATTCAACCTTGAAATCAAAGACAAAAAGGGACCAGAAAATATGCTGGCGGACCATCTCTCAAGACTTAAAGTGGGGAACAAAGATGAAAAAGATATAATTTACGAATGTTTTCCAGATGAGGCACTAATGATGGTAGAGAATCCCTTTCTCCCTTGGTTTGCCAATATTATCAAATATCTTTTAGGTGGTATCCTTCCCTCTAACCTCTCTCATCAGTAAAGGAAGCACTTCTTATCCAAGCGCTCTCAATATATTTGGGATGAACCTGTATTATATAAAATTTGTGCTAATAGTTTGATTCACAGGTGTGTCTCTAAAGATGAATTGCCTGAAATTTTTACCTATCTCATAGTTCAGCGTATACAAGACATTATGGAGCACACAAGACGACTGCACGTATTTTAGAGTGCGGATTCTATTAGCCCACCTTGTTTAAAGATGCCCGAGACTTCGTGCTGAAGTGTGATAGGTGTCAAAGAGTGGTGAATATTTTAAAAAGAGATGAGATGCCGCTTTCCAACATCTTAGAGGTGGAGGTATTCGATGTGTGGGGGTTGGATTTCATAGGACCTTTCCCTTCTTCCTTAGGTCATTCCTATATCTTGGTGGGAGTTGACTACGTTTCCTGGTGGGTTGAAGCTATAACCACTCTAGCCAATGATGGAAAGGTGGTGCAAAGATTCATCGAAAAACTTTTCATGAGATTTGGAGTGTCTAGAATGATCATTAGTGATGGAGGGAGTCATTTTGTAACAAACCTTTTGAAACTTTATTAAAAAGATACAATGTGCACCATCGAGTGGCGACCCCCTACCATCCACAAACAAGCGGCCAAGTGGAAGTAGTGAATCGAGAATTAAAGAAGATTTTGGAAAAGGTAGTAAGCACCTCACGAAAGGATTGGGTGTTGAAGTTAGATGACACACTTTAGGCATATAGAATAGCTTTCAAACACCTAAAGGTACTATGCCTTATAGACTTGTGTATGGCAAGGCTCGTCATTTGCCTTTGGAATTGGAGCATAAAGCCTATTGGGCAATTCAGAAGTTAAACATGGATTGGAGACTCACGGGTGAAAAAAGGTTACTGCAACTTGATGAATTGGAAGAGTTTAGGTATGGAGTTTATGAGAATGCTAAATTCTACAAGGAAAGGGTGAAAAGGTGGCACGACGCTCACATTAAGAAAAAGGAATTCAAAAGTGGGGACTTAGTGTTTTTATTTAATTCAAGACTTAGATTGTTCCTTGGAAAGCTCAAGTTGAGGTGGAGTGGACCTTTCAAGATCATTCAAGTGTTTAGTCATGGAGCATTGGAATTAGAGAATGCCAAAGGTGAAATATTCAAAGTCAATGACAATAGGTATAAGCTCTACTTTGGAGGACATTTTACAAGAAAGGGAAGTGGTTTTTTGCCTTTCTTTAAGCCTAACCTAATTGTATTAGAGTTTAGTCAAGCTCATGCCCTAAATGAAGCATGTTTTTAAATAGTTTTTCAGTAGTTTAGTGACAGTTCTTAGCTTCGTGATTGTTACTTGCTTTAATCTTCTCTTTTCTTTTGGTTTTTGACTTGTTTTCTTTAGATTGAGTGGTGTTTTTGGGTAAATTTTGTTGTTAGAGGTTGTGTTTGGAAGTTTGAATTGAGATTGAAGTGTTTAGACACTTTAATTTTGCAATTTATGAGTGAAAAGGGACTTTCCCCTGTCATGATCGTGATTGGACTTGCAAAAACTCTATATCATGATCGTGACATAAAGGTTGGTCACGATCATGACCAATGCGATTCTTTAAGAGGGTAAAACCATATCTCTCCTTCTTCTTCTTTCTTTCTTTCTTTCTCTCACACCTCTCTCTCTCCCATTCTAGCACCCCTATCCCTTTTTGCTCTAGTTCAACCTTAGTTTTTCTCCAATCTAGTGTGTTTTTAGCGATTTCTTCCCAAAATCTCCAAGGTTTGGTTGTTTCCTTCTTGTTTCTCCCCTTGTCTGTAGTTTTTCCTTCCTCTCCACCTCCATTCTTGCATCTCTTTCTCTCTCTTAGTCGAGTTTTCTCTGTTTTTGTTTTTTCTCCCCATTTTTGTATTTCCTTTACAGGTTTTTGCTCACCATACCTCTAAAAACCAAGACCCTTTGCCAAAAATCCATCTAACTAATTCAAGCCAAAGTAAAAGGCCGTGACGCAAGAGACATCTCTGTAGATTTTAGGGCCCCCTTTCCTATCTTCTCACAAGATGAAGGCATTAGGTACAATCTTCTAAAGGGTAAAACTATTCTTGCACTTTGCTACTTCGATTTTGTGCTTTTAGAAGAAGTAGGGCTTAAAGATAGATTATTGAGGTTATGTGCTAAGAGTGGTTGGCCTCAATTTATTCAAATGGATTATCCCATTTTCGCTGAATTAACACTTGAGTTCTTTACCACCCTATGTTTTGAATCACCTACTTCAACTGAATTTTAATTTAGGCTAAGGGGTAAGGCTGATAAGTTAGATGAAAAAGTCTTCAATTCACTTTTTGCCTTTCCTAAAGGCCATGTAGAGGATGTCCATCAAAATTTTGCAACCAACAGTTATTGGAATTTTTTCAATGAGCTACTAGAATTCAAACCCCAAAATGCTTCAAATGCTAATATTCTCAACCATGAACGTTTATTATTGCATAAGTTTATTTGTTATACTATCTTTTCCAAGACGCAAAGTAATAAATGCTCGGGTAGAGAATTATTCTTATTGTGGTGTAATAAAGAGAAGGTCAAAGTATGAATGTCCTTCTATTTTCCCAGCTTTAATGTAATCAGTGACTAAGAAGGGAAATTTCATTTAGGCCTACGATATTTAGCCACTGCTTTAGCACAACATTTCGATATTAATACTGCTAGGTTAACCCCCATTTCATGTGAGTACTATGATATCTCTTATCTACACCACTCAGAAATCCTGTGGCATAGTAACATGGAGCTTCAAGATCCTAGGACTTGAATAACTATCAAAAGCACAGGTTTTCTGACAAGTCTTCAAGCCTTAGGGACGCCCCCTCGTATGATGATGGTTCAAGTGAGGATTCAGAAGTAGGTTTGAAGAAGGTGTACAAGGTCCTCGAAAGCCAAAATAATCAAACACAGCAGTAATTGGTCACATTAAATGAGCAGATGGAAATAGGGATCCGACGTCAGTGTAATCTGGAAAGGAAGATCCACAAAGCTTAGGCAATGTAAGTACTTAAGTCCTTTCACCCACACCATCACCCCCTTCCTCTCCATAAGCTCTCTTACCCTCCCTTTAGTTGTTATTTGTTTCTTTTATTTATTTTTCATGTATTTTGTGCTTTGTGAAATTGATTATTTTGTGATATTGTATATGTGTTCTTTGCTTTTGTTGTTATCTGCACACATTAAGGATAATGTGTCCTTTAAATGTGGGAAGGTATGTTTAGTCCTTTTTTGTGTTTGCATTGCATGTTTTCATGTCATTTAGGATGCATGATAGGGTTTAGTACTAGTTTTTGTGTTGCATATCATTTTCCCTCTATTTAAACCTTTGTAATGATGTGGTACTATGAAATTCTATCATAGTAATTGGAATGGGATTGAGTTGCATGCTTGAAGTTGAATTAGGTCAGTTGAATAGAAGGTAAATCATGTGGATTGACTTAAGTAGTTAGTTACATAGGCTTACCAAAAAATTGGTATTAGAGTGATTAGGTGATGCATAGAACAGGATGGGTCTTCAGTTGAACCTAAGTGAGGAGTTAAGCCTATATGACTCTATTCCAAAGTCATTTCATTCTTTGTGTGTGATACTCTCATAGGTAGTTACCTCTAGAACTTGCTCTAAACCAATTTGAATCTACTAAATGCATGCTAAATAGAAGTGATCGAGGCCTTCTTTCTTTTAACTTTCATCTTACATGACCAACCTATGTCATTGTCCCTTGAAAACCCCTTTGAGCCTTTGACCTATTTGTTTCATGAAAAAAAAATCCCATTTTTAAACCTTTAAACCCATTAACTTACCCAATAACAAGTTTAATAGTGTGCTGAGTTTGTATTAGTTTGGGATTTTTGGCTACAATGTGTTTTCTTATATGCTTTAAGTAGTTTCCAGTACTTCTACTCATATAGTGCATTACATTTAGCTAATATTTTGTTTATTGTTTCTTTATTATTGTTCAACAAAAAAGAGAGAATAAAATACAAAGAAGAAAAAGAAAAAAAGGAATAACAATTAGTAGCAAAAATAAGTGCTGAGTACTAGTTTTATCCATTTACATGTCTTAAGAAGTCATTTTGGGACCCTTTGCATACTTAGTATTTTAGATTGCTTGTGATGAAACCTTTCATACCCCTTTTAACATACCTTAACCCTAACCCCATTACAACCCTTAGCAAAGTAATTTTGGTTTATTTGTGCATGTAATCACTGTAGAGAAGAATTGGTATATTTGCAAGTCTATGGTAGTGTGCTTTCCTATAAAGAGATTTGAGTGAAACACTAACCTTTAAACACTTGAGTGAAATGAGTGAATTCTATGAGGAAGATCCAGTTTGATTCTATGCTTATCTTTGATCAACAGTGTCATAAGTTGAGTTTGTTTATGTACGTCAATGAAAACTAGTATTAATGTGTGTAGTAGCTTGACATTTGAGTTTGCCAAAGTTTGAAAGATTGCATGCTCTTGATCCTTGGGAAGATGAATTGATAAGATGGCTTAGTTGTGTTTGATTTTGCTTGAGGACAAGCAAATGTTTAAGTGCGGGGAAGTTGATAATTGTGTTTTTAGATTATGTTTCTAGGTTATTTTTAGGTGCATTAAGTGTTTCTTTGTGTGTTTTAGCTTTAGTTTATTTCGTATTTTACATCTTTCCTTGAAGTGTTTAAGTGTTTCCTTATTTTGTTTAATGTTTAAGGGTGGATTTTAAGCTTATTTGAGGAACAGTTTGATGCACATTGTTGGTTGATTCTGCAAGTGTCAAGATTTCAAATTTGGGTATTTTTCAAGTGATTTTGATGGCCTACTGGGAGCATTCTAGAGCTCAAATGGTTAGGAAAATTGGTGGAGAGGAAGATCAAGATGTTAAGAGTTTCCAGTTCAAATTTCAAGTCAATCGAAGGTCCAAAGAAAAAGTTATGGCCAAAAGAGTGAAGGGTATTCAAAGTTGCAAAAATTAGGTCACGATCGTGATAGCACTGTTCATGAGCCCTATGTCACGATCGTGACTGGGTCATGATCATGACAGCAGGCCTGATCCTAGATGAGTCACACGTGAGATTTAAGTATCTTGACCCTTCTTTTGACATATAAAAAGGCTTAAAACCCCAGCAACCTCTAACATTCATTAGACAACATCTAAAAAGAGGCAAAGTTGAGGTTTTTGATGGTTCCCAAAAGAAGAAAACATAATCTTCCTTGAAAATCATCAAGACGACACCCAAGTTTTCCAGCTTTCTTAAAGTGAAGAGAAGATATTCAAGGTTCTATCTCGATTATTTTTCTTCTTCTCTTTATTACTTTTTAACATGGAAAACATGTTTGTTGGTGAATTGTTGATGATTATGAGTAGCTAAACATTTTATAGGAGTTATTCTTAAACTATTTTGTGGAATTTTTACTTTATGATTGAATGAATGGTTGTTTGTGATATGTATTGAACTTAAACCTTATAATAGACAGAGAGGGTGAGGTAGGTAACCTTAAAATAGACCGAGAGGGTGAGTTGGGTGATTGTATTGGGTAGTACAACGAGAGTTCGCTCCTAATAGACCTATACACATTCAAGTTTTTGCAAGTAGTTAAAGAGAGATCTTGACTATTTATTAAAGATTACCTATAAGATTGCTTAATATCTAGTTGAATAGTTAAGAGAGGTTAGTAAGGCCAGAGATATCATAATTAATCCTAATCTATTTGGCTAAGGACAGTTAATTGCACCTTGAGAGAGGGTAATTAAGCATTAGAAAGTCTTGGGTCGAACAAATTGGATCATTAAGTGAAGAGGGAAGCAAAATAGGGATAGAACTACCCCCTAATCTTAAACCTTGGATTATCAAATTCCTACACTTCATCTTAATTGGCTATTATTGCTAGTTTAATTTATTTTATTTTATTTTCTAGCTTATTAATTCTTGAAATTATTTATTAAAACAAAGAAAAATCGAAATTAAATGGTAACTAAACTCGATCCTTGTGGGATCGATATTAGTTCTTTATTACAAGTATAACTCGTATACTTGTGGTTTTGAGCTTAAAACTCGTAATTTTGGTTTTAAAACTGATCACTCAACAACGACACAAAAAACTTCTTTAGTGGTTTTAACTACACTGCAAATATACAAGTTATAACTTATAGTATAATTGATATTGATCCTAGGAGGATTGAATCTAGACACCTAACGATCTGAACTTCACTTTGATTAAGGTGAAATGAAATTGTAAAAACTGAAAATTAAACTTAAAATGTCGAAACTTGAATGAAAATAATTGTAGAAGAAAGTAAAATAAAGAAGATATTCAATAATGGAGACTTAGGGGTTGTTTTATCCTCCTTTATCTCATCGATTTAATTGTGTTTAACCCAATATTTACTAAAGTTTCATTAGCCTTTCTCAAGGTGTAACTAATTGTCCCTAATTAAAGTAAGATAGAATTAGCCTTGCAATCTCTCAATCTACAAAACCTTTCCTAAATACTGAACTAGATGTGAGCAATCCTATATATAATTAATAAATTAGTTAAGATCTCTCGTTAACCACATATTAATCTATTAATTGTAGGTCCGTTAAGTTACTAACTCTCGTTTTGTACCCTAACTCAAATAAATCAAAACAATCTCCCAATTCGAAGAGATTATAAGCTTAATAATTAACACAAGTAACTATGTATTAAATCAATAAGAATAAAGTTAGATAAATAATTCAAGAATAATCTCTAATTTAGATTTAGCAATCCATAATCATATTCAAACAAATAAAATTCAAATAGAACATCAAAAGGAAGGCAAAAGAAAAGAGAAAACTAATGGTGTAAGTTGAAGCCTCCTTTTTAAGAAAATATGGACAACACTTGTTGAGTCTTTCGTCTCCTCTCCAAAATTATGTTCTTCACCTTTCTTCTCACTACAAAAATCTAATTTTTTGTCTTGAATCTCTCTTAGGGTCAAAATGTGGCTTCTATGTTAATTCTCACGACCTTTTAATTCCAAAAATTCATAAAACATGTCCCTACATGTTTTGCCACGTCACCCTCCCAAATCAACTTTTTCCCATCTTTAACCTTCGCTTGATATTTTCATTATATCTTCGTTTATAGATCTTCTTTTGACTTGAAATTTGATATGTAGGCTCCTCATCTATTTTTCTAGTTCTCTGTAAAATTTTATTGCAATCCGAGCTCTATAAGGGCATCTAATGCATTACCGAAGTTGCAGTACGAAGACTGATACTGATTTCGGTTCTCATTCGTTAGCTATAATTCCAAACATGAAAGTGTATCAACCCATCCTTCAAATAAGTTCATATTTTGTGCTCAAACACTAAATAATACCAAAAAAAATTAAAAATCTAAAAGATAATGAAAAGGGATGCAAAAGTTCATGCTAACTAAGATTAAAAGACACAAAAAATACTTAAAATACCTAAAAACAACCTAGAAACATAATATGAAAACACACTTATTAGCTATACATCAATTTCCTAAATTTCCACAACAAATAGCCATTTACGTTGATGATTGGGCACATATTGCTCATCGGAATTGAGATAAATTCCTCACTTCTTCTCTCTTCCCTCTCAGCTTAAGACAATCTATTCACGATTGGCAACTTGGTAGCATTAAGAGTGCTAATATTTTGTCAAATAGGTGAAAGAGCATTCTTATGTCCCCCTCCACGCCTGTTATAGATGAGCTAGACTCATTGCACTGGTCAAATTTGGTGGTTTTTGAATCTCCACTTTGATTGCAATATGTTCTTGTAACTTACTAATGAACAATTATACCTCTTGCTCTATAGTCAAGGTACCTACACGAGTTAAAAGTTTGTCAAAACAACATTGATGCTCTGTAATAGTCTCCTCTTGTTTAAGTTTAGCTAGTTCTCTAAATTTATTATTGTGAGTAGGCCAGCCAAATCTTAAATTACATTGCTATTTGAAGTCACTCAAACTTAAGTCAAAAGTTGACATCTTTCTAGTTTGAAGAATCATAAGTGATCATCACCTTCAAGATGAAAGGATGCCAAGGCCATCTTATCTTCCTTAGTGTATGTTGATGACAAAAAAAGTGGTCACCATAAGAGCTCCCTTCTATGTGATTAGTATTATGGTTAACCTTGACTGGCCAACCTATTTTTCCATCCCTTAAATAGTTATCTTCTTACCTGTCTCATGATACTGACTTGACTGCTGCAATCTCTCTAAATAGCTCCTCCCATTTCTCAACTATATGTATCTGGGGCTCATAATAAATCTCCATAAACTTCTTAAATTGTCACCATAAAATTTGAAAGTCATTCATAACTATACTCTCTAATATCAAATTATTGTGGACCTATGTCTGAGATCAAGTTATGAGTCTATAAGTCATTACAAGATCAAGAGAAAGAGATCTTTACTTATCAAATTTTCTATCCTTTCTACCTATATTGAATTGAAATTAAGGGCTCATTAGAAAAAACATTACGAACTTTGAACTTTAAGAATTCACAACCTTAAATCAAATTTATGCTTATCTTATTCAATATGAAAATAACGTTTATTATTACAAATGAGGGTAACCTAGTCCCTAACCCTTAAACCCTTCTTGTTATAAATAAATACTCTTAAATAACCAAAAGAGAGCATTCTATCATTAGTAATAATATCAAAGTAAGAAACATAAGAAAAACTAATTTAGAAATTTGATTTTTTTCTTTTCGTATGTAAATCTCTTGTAAACCAAAACTAATTTATGAGATTTAGGGATTGTATTGTTAGTATCTATCTTCAGATTGCCCATAACATAAACTTAAATTACAATAAATGCAAAAAACTTTGAATTAGTGATGAATCTCTCCCAATTATGTTCTTACACCAATAAATTGTCATGAGGAGGTTCAACACACACAAAAATTCAAGTATTCATGGCTAACAAATGCTTGGATAATGGTTACTATATCAAACTAGTCATTATAACTAATAGTTTCTAGGCCTGAAGGACATTCGATCAACGTAAGGTTGGATCAAAAAACCACCTTAATCCTTAACAAAGTTACTTTATACAACTTATGGAACTTTGCTTAGTTACTTTATACAACTCATGAAACTTTGCTTAGTCAACCGAACAACTTACATTGACTTAACCCCATTCGCTAGATCGTTGATCCACCCAAAGTGAAAATCATTAAAGTTGACCACTCCATCCATATGGTGCATTAGCAATTTTTATAAAGAGGGACAGAGATGAGAGAAGTAATAACAAACCCAATTCCACCAGATAGTTGAACGGCCCTAGTCTATAATAACTAATAACTTTGCGGTTGAATAAAATTTTCGCATTTACCAGCTTCACAAGCCAGTTCAACACTACAAGCACAACTACTGATTTCATTTCAGAAGGCCGTTGTGTTAGGAGGATGTTTGGTTGAATTTTTACAGTTTTAATTTTTTATTTTTCTAAATATAAAAATAAAATAAAAAATACAGAAATTCGAAAAAAATAACATAATAATATAGCATAAAAATAGAAAAAAATAAAAAACATACAAAAACAAATGAAAACACATACAAATAAAAATACAAAATATAAACGAAAAACGGAAAACTGAACCAAACAAATCCTAAGTAATTAGTAAGAGCAACAGACATTTAGAAGAGGGGAGCAATGTTGAAATTTGAACAATGCCTTCGAGACTTTACAAATTGCCTCTGGTTTCATACTGAGACACTCGTCTTGTTACGGTTAAAGTAGCATTTCTACGTGATGTATGCTTACAGGTTAGCAAATTATGTTTCCCTGTCAATTTTTCTTTTCGACTTTTAAAATCAGAAGAAAATAACTCAATACACCATTTACACTTCTATCCATTGTTCAAGATCTAAGGTGGATTCTGTACTGCAGAAATACGACAGGTCCATTCATGCATGCAAGGGATAGCCACTAGTAATTGATTCCTCTGCTCGTTGATCACTGATTAGGCACATAAAAGGAATTGAAAAAAGGAAAAAATAAGCCTATTGAATGCTTAGCTTCACTTTTGAAAGCAGTTTTTTCCCTGTTGAATCAAATTGTGAATACGCATTATAAGCATAACCCACTATCCGAGGACATAACCTTATATGAAAGCAAATCAGTAAAAGAAATGAGAAAGTAGTGTCCATATCGTTGGGTGAAATCTCCAAGCAGGCGGGAAATAAATCTAAGGCTATCCCTTCTTCTGGTATTTCGTTTCAATAAGCCTAATTTCACAGTATTGATTAGAACAACAAATTCATAAGTCAAAGATATGCTGAACCAGAGTTTTCTCATAATAAAGTTATGGGAACTCTGTTTAAACCCTCCTTAGGAACCTAATTTCTCTTTCTACTACATAATCATCATTGGAAGTGAATTAGAAGACACCGAACATTCAATTTCACTTAGGCATGAAAAATTTTCAACTGCCCTCCACAATTATAGGCAGAAGAGCAAAGTGTCAAGTAAGTCATCAAGAAGAACTACAACCTAAATCTATCTATAAAACGGAAAAGCCCATATCAGACACTAATAGCCCTAAATATACCGAGTTACGCTCTAATAGAACTAATCAAAAGCAGAAATCAACATAACAATCCATAATTATAATTCCCAGAAATCTCAAAAAAGAAAAATAAAGAGATGTATTTATCCTTCCAAATAACCCGACAAATATTTTAAGAAACAGAATCCGATAAATTGCAAGTTAAAACATCAAAAAATGAAAAAGAAAACACAAAATCAACTAAATAAACCTTCAACAGATCCAAAGTAAATACGTTGGTATCCCCATAAATCACACTGAAAACCAAGAGTTCACAAATTACACCGTTGTTTTGTTTTGTTTCAAATTTATACAGATAATCAGAAAACGAAGAAGAAGCCTAAAAATCAACGTCTCGTATCGTAATCGACGACCTCGGAATCAGTGACAGACCTGGAGTGCTGTACAATAGAGCGACCAATGGAATTGATCCAGTCCTCCTTCTCCTTATCGGAGTCGGCCACAAAATACATAGTCTCTTGACTCGTCGACAGCTCGAAAGCGAAGGGCTTGTTGAGCACGTCCTCTGCACCTTTCACTGTCAGACACTTGCCCACTGGGATCACGCCACGTGGAATCGACGACCTCGTCACCAGGTTGTCCTTGAACCACAGCAGTTTCCCTTGTTTGAGCACGAACCAACGGCGTCGCCATGTTTTGATGTAATCACCTTGCTTCGTCAGCCAGCCGGCTCGCTCTGGTGCCGACCAGAACTCGATGTTCGTGTAATCTTCCGGGTTCGGGTCTTGACCAGTCCAGGACCGCAATAAAGACTCCATTGTTACGAGAGAGAGTCGAAGAGCGAGGGCTTTGGTTTTTTGTTTCCGTGTTAACGTTTCCCAGTGCGTTGGCTTATTGTGACAACTGAAAGGATATTAGCTGAGGACTTTGTTTTGATGTAGATGCTTTTCCTTTTTAAATTCCTGCCCCAGACCAAATCATGTCGTTTCACTTAATGGCAAATTGGTAATTTTGAACTTGTTATACGTATTCTTATCTAATAAAACTTTCCACGAAAGTATTTTGCATTTTTTAAGCAAACAAGAATTACGCGAGTCAAAGAATAAATTTTTCTAGAAGTTAAACAAAATGTATTAAAGAATTAAAAAGCTCCAAAAGCTACATGGTTAGAGTATAATAAAGTAAACTTTTCCAAAAGTTAAACAAAATGTATTAAAGAATTAAAAATCTCCAAAAGCTACATGGTTAGAGTATAATAAAGTTTAAGAAGATCTCTTTGTAAAACAAAGCTAGGTAGGACAAAATAATTCACTTAGGATTGTTTGGTCTAATTTTTTGTTTTTTTATTTATGAATTTATATATGTTTATTAGTTTTTATGGGTTTTTTAATTTCTATGTTGTATTTATGTATTATTTTTTTGTTTCTATACTTTTTTTTCGTATTTAAAAAAAATAAAAAAATAGAAAACAAATACAAATAGATTATAGTTTCTAGTTTACAATTAATGATCGAGAGTAATTTAGCAGTTTTATAATTCTGTTGCAAGACTCATAAGTAAAGGAGTTCTTGCTTGTGCTAGTACTTCTATACACTCTCTTGCTCCTTTCCTTCTACGAAGCATACACAAAGTATTTGAGACTAATTTCAAAGGTTGTGTAATCTCCCTTAAATAGAAGATGAGGAGAGGAGACCAATCATATGATATCACTGCAGTCCTTAAACTTGGGGTAACTGTTTCACCTTTGTTAGATGGTGCTCCATAATAGAGTTGAATAGCTACACTGAAAAAAGAGGTGTCCAAGGTTTTCCATCATTGCTTCGCATAATTTGTAAAAAGTGTTCCAATTATAAGGAACTTTAAAATTTTCAAACATGCTAAGCATATATTTTTTTATGGC
>JAOXYD010000007.1:3417358-3435308 GCA_028565735.1 Pinacopodium congolense
AGGATCATCCCACACGTACAACTTCGCTTGGCATTTCATCCTCTTCTTCTATACCTTGGCAAAATCTACAGCAAATTGATGAGTAACCAAGAAATTGACTATATCAGCAAAATAGGGGGCTATCAACTATACTGCATGTAGCTGTTCATCTGGAAAATCATCATTTATTAGACCCTTGTCAGCACCATGCTCTACTAGATGACTCAAGTGGTCTGCTACTCCATTATTTGAGCCTCTCTTATCCTTGATCTCCACATCAAACTCCAGAAGTAGGACTATCCAACGGATGAACCTCGACTTTGCCTCTTTCTTTGCCAATAGGTACTTCAAAGTTACATGATCAGAATAAACAACAATTTTAGTACCTAATAATTAAGTCCTAAACTTATCCAAAGCAAAAACTACTGCGAGAAGCTCTTTTTCTGTGATAGTGTAGTTTGCTTGGGCATTGTCCAAAGACTTCGAAGCATAGTAAATGACGTGATGGATCCACCCCACTCTCTATCCTAAAACTGCTCCAATGGTATAGTTAAAGGCATCACACATAAGTTCGAATGGCAGACTCTAATCTGGGGGTTGTAACACAAGCGTTGTAATCAACTTATCCTTTAAGGCATCAAACACCTTCTTGCACTTCTCATAAAAAATGAATTCCTAATCTTTCTGAAGCATCCTACATAATGGTTGTGCAATTTTGGAAAAATCTCGAATGAACTTGTGATAAAACCCTGAATGGCCAAGAAAAGATCCCCACACAGAAGCGAGGTAAGGTAAAGAAGAAACAATGTCTATCTTAATTCTATCAACCTTAACGCCCTTAGCGGAAATAACATGTCCTAAAACTATCCCTTGTTGTACCATAAAATGACATTTCTCATAATTAAGAATAAGGTTAGTTTTAAGACATCGTTAAGAACTAAAATGAGGTGATCAAGGCATTGCTTAAATGAATCCCCATGCACAGTGAAGTCATCCATAAATACTTCAATGATCTTTTCAAGATACTCAAAAAAATACTTAGCATGCACCTTTGAAAGGTTGCAGGGGCATTGCACAAACCAAAAGGCATCCTTCTGTAGGCAAAGGTCCCATATGGATATGTGAAAGTCGTTTTCTCTTGGTCCTCTTGAGTGATAGCTACCTGAACATAACCTGAATATCCACAAAGAAAACAATAGTAAGCACGACTAGCAAGACGTTCTAACATTTGATCAATAAAAGGCAATGGAAAATGATTCTTTCTACTCATTGAGTTAAGCTTATGATAGTCCACACAAACTCACCATCCATTCTGCACCCGAGTGGGAACCATCTCTCCTGGCTCATTCTCTACCACTATCACACCTGACTTTTTCGGAACTACTTGCAAAGGACTTACCCATTTGCTGTTAGAGATGGGGTATATGACACCCACATCTAGCAATTTCATAACTTCTTTCTTCACCACCTCTATCATTGGTGGATTGAGACATCTCTGCACCTTACAGACTCGGGTAGCTCATTCCTCAAGAAAAATTCTGTGTATACATAAAGAAGGACTAATACCTTTGATATCTGTAACTATCCATCCCAATGCTTTCTTATACTTTTGCAACATACTGAGGAGCTTCTATTCTTGCCCTTTTGTAAGATCACTCGCTATGATAACTAGAAGTATGTTCTTAGTTCCCAAATATGCATACTTAAGATGAGTGGGTAAGGGCTTCAACTCCACTTCTGATGCTTGTACAATAGAAGATAACAACTGATTAGTACTAACAGACAATTCTAAGAAACAGGAGACATACTTGCCAAAAGGATTAGTCTCGAGTGCCCAAATTATTTCCTTTAACTCCCCTCCAAACTCAAACTAGCTTTGCCAAAATTTGGATAGCTTTTGCTCTAGTGGGATGGTCAAAGCTCCTCCAAAGTGTCACTTGTAGAAAAGAAAGACCACTGCTCGATCAAAGAGTCAAGAATACTTACCTTGGTGACCGACTCACATTCTGATGGATAGCGCATGGCGTCTAAGATATTGAACCAAATAACCTCTCCATTGAATTCCATCGTTAACACCCCACTATATACATCGATAATTGTCCGAGATGTCTTTAAAAATGACCTGCCTAACAAAATAGTTGAGGGATTCGAAAATGAGACAAAAAATTCCGACATTATGTAAACACAAAATAAACATTTAGGAACTAGAATAAGGTTAAATTCATAATGAATTAATATGAAAATATCATATAATTCAACTATATCATTTTGGCGTCAATACCGGGGATTGTTTTATTTAGCATCTTCTTTAGTTTGGTTGACTTTGATTTGAGAGTTTTTTATACTTTTCCTTGTGTATTTACAGGTGTATGAATATAAGGAGCACTCGAAGGTCCACCAAATTCAGTGACGAAGAGTTTTCAAATATAACAAGGCATGAACGAGAGTTGAGGCGAGCAAAGCGCCATGAGAATTTACAAAGGAATATGGTGTAACAAGGTGAGCAAGGAGGAGTTGAGAGGACTTTGATTGATTTGTTGAGGACAGGGTTAAATCCTCAATGAGTTGCAAGGCCTACTATTCAAGCCAATAACTTTGAGATCATGCCTGGACTCCTAATCATATTTCGGAGCAGTATTCAGTTTTATGGGTTGTCATATAAAGATCCCAATGCCCACCTGGCCAACTTTTGGAAATTTGTGACACATTCAGGTTCAACGGGATGTTTGACGATGCTATGAGGCTCAAATTGTTTCCATTCACTTTGAGAGATAGAGCAAAGGCATGGTACAACTCACTTAACTATGGTTAGATTGCCATTTTGGAGCAATTAGCCCAAGCTTTTTTGGTAAAGTACTTCCCTTTGACTAAGATGACTAGGATCATCAAGGACATCACAAATTTCCAACAGAGTGATGGGGACTCATTGTCTAAAGCTTGGAATGATTTAAAGAGTTGCAAAGAAGCTGCCCATACCACAACCTTTTGAAGGAGTTCTTATTACAAACATTTTATAATGGTATGAATCCGACTACAAGAGAGGCCATAGATGCAGCTGCTGGGGGATCATTAATGAGAAAAACCATTGATGCTGCTTATGATCTTTTGAAGTAGTTGGCAAGCAATAGTTGCATGTGGGAAAATGGAAAGAGTAGGCCAGGGCCAAAAGAATAGAAAGAAATGATACCAATTAACTTTGTGATAGCCTTGCAAGCCTAGATTCCAACACTCACCAAGCAATGGAGTAACATGCAAAGGGCATCTTCAACTATAGTGAATGCCATTCAACTTCATTGTGAGCTTTGCGGAAAAGACAACTATGACACTACCAGTTGTTTCTTATTAGGAGCTAGTAGTACTGAACAGGTAAATTTTGTAAGCCAGCTATAAAGAGGTAACAATTCATACTCTAACCCTTACAATCCTGGGTGGAAAAACCACCCTAATTTCTCTTGGAGTATTAACAATAAAGGTAACCAAGCGAGAGCTCAAGGACCTCCTGGATTTCAATAAGATCGCATTAGCACTTTGGAGAATAAGATAGACAGGATGGTGGATAAGCTGATGGATACATTGGGCTCCAAGTTAGCAAACCAGGAGGAGAATCTAAAGAGGATGGAGGTCAAATTTGACCAAGTTACCAGAGAGATAGTTAACACACTTGCAACAACATCTGGGGAGTTATGTACCTCCTGTCTGGTGATAATGAAGAGTCTAGCCTAAGACTATGGCTGGCTATTCCGCACCCAGGTCCTTACTAAACTAGTTCTGCCTCGACCTCTGTCTCTTTGTCCTATTCCACTAGCTCTACTCTGCTGAACAGTTGTCACAATTACTGATCCTTTTCTAACTAGAGATGGTGCTCTAGAGATTACAGGACAATCTCTAAGCTGATATTCAAGATAGCTACAACATAAACAAGCTCCCATTAACCTCTAACATTCTCCACCATGTTTCTTTCCACAGTGCTCATAATCAAGCATTTGTAGTCTTTGCATTCAAGAATTCTATCTTCCGGATGCCTGACCTCTGTCACTACCAGTCAAGCAAAGTCACCTCTTAGTCTAAATCTTGAATGTCTCGAATTAGGTTGTGATCGAGATGATATGTTCTGGATTTTATTAAATTTCCTTCCATAATCAACTTAGGATTTACCTTGCCTCTTTATTTTGAACGCATGCCTATACTCTCCTTGCCCATCTTTTAGTAACTGCTTAATTTGAATCAAGGCAACTCTCAGTTGAGTAAAGCTACGCAAATTAGTAAGGTCCAGTATCATTCTGATCTCCATATTCAGTTTGTCTTCAAACTATCTACATTTGTCTTCCTCAGTAAAAATTAATGCAGTAGCATACCCCATTAATTCATTAAACTTCACGTCATACTCAGTTATAGTTAGGATTCCCTATTTCATATCTAAAAACTCCTTCATTTTTCCTATCCATTTAAATCTTGGGCATATAGTTCCCTTTAAAAAACCTCAAGAAGTCTTCCCAATTTTGTCGATAAGGTTAGATGGAACTATCAGGAACAGTCTTCCAGCACTAATAAAATGGACCTTGGTTCAACGAGACTACGTAATCAAACCTTTCATTAGACTCACAATCCATCTGATCGAATACCTGTTCCGTTCTTTCCAACCAAATTTCTACCTCAACAAGGTCTGCACTTCCATAAAAGTCCACAACCCACTACTTTCTGAGTTTATCATCTCTCCTTGCTCTCCTCTTAGGAATTCTCAGAGGAAATTGTTCAATCTGTGGTACTAGAAACTCTCTATTGGCTCCTATAGATTTAAGGTAAACTGACTCTGTGACTTGATATCCTATAGTGAATGACCTATATCAAATAATAAAGGTAATCACTAGATGGGTCTCTCACTATATATCATGTCTACATGCTATTATATATGCCCCTAAGGATGCCAAACCCTACTCTGATATAAAAAATGTAACAGCCCATTACCGTAGAACATATAGTCAAACATGTAGAGGATATCCAAGAATTTACCCTATGAGGATAAATTTCTCATTTCATAAAAAAAAACATATTGTTTATAGAGTCATTACATCTCATCATCCATCTGTATTTACAAAACCAAAACATTTGAATGTTTGCTATTCTATATAACATGAACTACATGAAATAAGAAACTAAACAAATCCATTCTATCTAAACTCAGCAAGTATCAGTTGACTAGACCTTTGAGCCATTCGTGACTCCAAAAGTGAAAAAACTAAATTTTTCGTAGATTGCCTTAGAAACTAAATCTGCTTAGTGTTTGAAAATTAACATTTTCAATTTTTGATGAGTTTTACAAACTCAGTGAATGAACAATCATAGATGTTATCACTAGAGTCAAAACACAATATCATGATAATGCTACCAAATTCTCAAGTATATCACATTATTCACCTTAATCATTCACCTCATCAGCATGTATACAAATATTGCATTTCACTATATCAACACACTTCAGTACTATGTCATAACCATGCACATGTACACAAACATAATATAATACTATATTAGCTCAATTTCATCATTCTTGAAATGAATCATATGATGCATGTAAGATATACACATAATGAAGATGAGGCTCCACTTTCCTTTTTATTATTTTTTGACTGAGAGTCTAATTTAGTTGTCCCATATCCATTGTGGATACCAGGCTCATTTAAGATATTGTCCCATACTCATTGTGGATACCGGGCTCATTAATCATTGAGCCTGTAGCTTTCTATGCACATTTCTAAACTTTAGGCTCTTTTCACATTGGTCAATTTGGTCAGAACTCTTTTATATGATCCTGCATATCGAGGTAATGAAATTGCATCAAGTCACATATTATGCTATCAAAAATTCTCATTCAATGTTCAAAGTCATATAGCACATTCATTGGATCTTAGTCCAGCATTCAACATATAGTTGAGAACACATTTTCCATATTCATATTCAATTTGTAAACACTTCTAATACAGTCTCTAATATCAAACTCCTTGGATATTTAATGATCCTAAATTATCATAATCGTATAAGTAATAGTTCAATAACTAACAGTTAATGAAAATCAATTCAAATATAGTGAGTAAACAACTAGGTTAGCTTATAGTAAACTCTAGATAGCTATTGTCTTGATGTGTCGACAATGTTTGGATGTTGTTGGTCACTTTGTGCTTCTAAATTAAGCAAGACACACATATGTAAAGATTCCTAACTTTTTCAATCACACAAGTACTCAATCATGCACATGTATATGTGTTATGTTTAATGCATCCTCAATTGAATTTCTCAGGTATGAAACCTTATACATAAATCTTGACTCTTCAATTTATGCTTAAACACTATACATTAGAAGACCATTCAAACAAAATTTGTATACTACCATTATGAGATTAGGTTTGCACCTTCAAGTTACCTTGAGTTACTAGAAATTCATCAACATACTTTACACTTATCCTTGATCATTTTCATGATCAAAAACTTCTTAAAACACACAGAAAATTATTACTTTAAATTTGAAATTTTAGCAAGCTATATTTGTATATTCTCCAAACTTTTTCTAGCCATATATATTCATGCATTTACCCAATTCTCATACAAAATTACCCAAGTTCTTCAATGCTTATTCCTATATACCTTATACACATTATGCTTATCTTTTAAGATCATATTTTCATGAAAATAACTCATTTATTGCTTAGACAAATCAAAATATCCAGATTTAAGCTTATCCACATCAAAACAATCCAATTGTTAGAAATCAATTAAATATATGAAATTATCAAGATATCTTCTAGCCACCGTGTTTCACAAAAGCATTAATAAGAAATTAATGAGAATTTTTAATGTTTTATTCTTTGGCTAATTCGAGCTTTAAAGTCCTATAAAATTGCGACATAATATAAGGTTCTTGCACAGGGGTCTGTCAGAGGTCATAGTAGGAACACAAGCATAACTCAAGCTCAAATGACTATTTGCTTAAGAAGTTTTCACATCGATCTAGCTAAGACTGATATATACAACTTTTATTCTTTGAATTTTTTAAAATTCATGCTCTAAAGATATGCAAAATGGATTGCAAGAGTGAAACTAGAATTTCGCCCTGCACAGGCGTCTATCTAGTACTAGGGAAAGAAGCATAACGTAGGCTCTAGTAACTCTTTTATCAAAAATGTTTCACTGAGGCAAAGACAAGACCTATATATACAACTTTAATTATTTTAGTTTCTTCAAATTCATGCTTTAAGGATATGTAAAATAGGTCGAAAGAGAAAGATGAAATTGAAACCAACATTTCGACCTTTAGCTTTAATTTTCTATATTTGAAAAAACCTAAATAACACCTATTTTTAGCATGAATTCTTCATAAATTATAACTCAAAGACCATCTTAAATCATCCATATAGCCATCCATAACCTACTTTTTTTTCATATAAAAACATAACAGAAAAATACCCAAGTTCATGCAGAAATTTGTAGCACAATCAATTATAAACATCATATGTAATTCATCTTAACGTGTCATCATGAATTCTTTATTATACCATATAAATACCAATATTTTAATTAGTTTTCTAGCTCAAATTTCAACACAAATATCAAGCTAATATAGCTCTCCATGAATACAGAAAATCAACATAAATATAAGGTAACATTAGGTTGGTTTTCGGTTAAAAGAGAAGACAAAAAAAATCTAACCATCTTAAGAAGGGAAAAAGCATGGATTATTGGTGTAGAAATTAGGCAAAAACATAGAAAAAACATAGGGATGCAAGGTTAGAGAGCTTCGATGGTGAGAGAGGAAGAAAGAAGATGAAATGAACCAACCTAAAGTTGCTCCTATGCTCCAAAAAACGTTAACTCCTAGGTGCTAGGTTTCTCCTTCTTGCAATGCCATATATCCCTAAACATGGTCTTCATTTGTCTTGCATTCTTGTTGCCAAATGACACCGTTAAGCTAGGCCATTTTTCACCCAGTCATTGCTGCCATTTGTCAACTAATTAGCTATGCCATTTGTCACTTTTATTTTCCGTGCCACATGTCTCCAATTCATAAGCTTAAGCTTAACCATCCTAATTTTCTAGTTTTTTTCCTAGACCAAATATACATTCTCATCCATAAATTTTCTCATTGTTCAAATAAATTCCAAATTTATTTCTTGTAATTATCAAACCAAAATTCAAGATATACACAATACATAGTTCACATCATGATCATTTTAACCTTTCATACCCGGGAATGAGTTAATTGAGTGCATATACATTCTTAGCTATATGTTTTATTTCATAATTCATGTGTGTGCTATTGTTATCCATGCAATATGCATATGAATGAAATGCAATTCATGACTTTTCAATGATATCACCTTGCTGCTATAGTCTAGGGTTCTAATCCCCCAATTTGAAAAATCAACTATTATAAGCTGAGTAACCAGAAGTGTTCACAATAAAATGTTCATATTTGCATAAATAATAGATGAAATTTTAAACAAGCCAAAAAAAGGGTAACTGAGTTAAGTAACCGAGGGATGTTTACAACAAAATGCTTGCTCTTGCATCGAAAGAGAAGGTGAAACCCCCATTTACTCTAAAAAAAATTTTAAATTGATTTATACTTTGTATTAGTAAAGATATCCTTGAACACATTTTCATGGTAATCCATATGAAACTATATAGATGTTTGATATTATGTAATGAAGGTTGTCGAATTAATAATTGTATAAATGCAAGTGTTTTAACCATGTTTTTTTCCATGAAAAAAATTATGATATCTAAACTAAATTAAGAGCATTGATTGATTTTTTTTTGTACGTAATTATTCCTCAACTCTTGATTGATGTCATTTTGAGTGGATGTTAAAGTCATTACTTAAGGATAAGCAATAGCTTAAGTGTGGGGGCATTTGATAGCACCTTCTTTATACATATTTTAGGCATGTTGTTTTAATGATTATCTTATGTATGAGGGTTATTTTCTTAGGATTTAGGTGTATATTTGGTATATTTATGATAAAGATGCTACTGAAGTTGCTTTGGATTATTCTTTGTGTTTTATAGGATTTAGTAAGCATTTTGAGGTAACTTTGGAACTAGACGAAGTGTAGAATCAAATTAAGGACTTAGAAAATTATTTTGTGAAGATTCACATCAATTTTTAAAGACATATGACAAGCCATGGAGGATATATAAAGAGAAGAACAAGATAAGCTCTAACACGCACAAATTTTGATATAGGTGATTTTTATGATGTATTAGGCACAATTGGTAGGAAATTACATGGGTACAAGATCATCATGTGAAGAGCTTTCATATCAAATTTAATGGTTATTAGAGGTGTATAGAAGGAGTTAGAGCAGAAAAAGTGAAGAAAGGCATAAGTTGTCTAAACACCTACACCACAACCTAGGTCAAGACCCATACCCTGGACACATTCCTGTTATATCATGGAAGAGGATATCATGAGCAAGACCCACGACCATGGGCGGAGGCCATGGTCTTGCATTGGCCACTTTTAAAATAAACCTTCTATGGCTATTTTCTTATTCTCTCTTTCCTCTAAACAACACAAGGAGCCACTAAGAAAGGGACTTAAGGTCTTAGGCCATCTCCAAATGATATTTACCCAATTTTGAAGGAGAACAACGACTTTAAACATAAGATTTGAAGATTGAAGACAATGAATTCACATTAAACATCGTTTAGGAGTTAAGGAATAAGATTGAATCATCATGAGCCTTTCTTTTTCTTTCTCTTTGTTGATTGTTTTTGTTATTCAAACTTTTATTAGGAACTAACTTTTCATTAAGATTTGGGTTTTTATGAACTATAGGATGTGATTTTAATGTTTTTCTTAATTTAATCTTGAATTTCCAAATTTTATATTGGTATTGTTTATGGATTTTAATGACATTATTCATTGAATTTTATACGAACATAAACATCAATTTGAATGCTTTGATTTTTGTATGCTTAATTAAAAGTTCACTGCATATGTTTGGTTAAAATATCAATTCATTGCATGCTTTAGAATCACTACATAAATAATACATCTTGGTTGGAGACTTAGAGATAAGCTTACATAAGATGTCCGGGTTAAATTGGAGCTTAGCCAAAATAATAGGTTCCATAGAATGAGATAATGCATTCAATGAATAGAGAGGGATAAAGGGAACTTTCACCTAATTTATTGACTTGAATAGGATTGTATAACTCGAGAGAGTGCGTGATTTACATTAAGGAATCTATCCTATAATAAATATAGAAATTAAATTAAATTAAGATGAGCAACGAATGCATATGCATCCTTCAAAGATTAATCGCCTTAATCATAGCTTCACCAGTAATGTTATCTTTTTGTCGTTTAGTTAAGCAATTTACTTTTATATGATTATTAAATTTTGATATGAAACAGATAAATATTTTTAGTTCTAGTTAAGGTAAACAATCCAAATAGACACATACTAGTAATACTAGTCCCTATGGATTTGAACTTGAACTCACCTTAGCTATATTGCACTACGATAGGTACCCTTACCTAGTTATGTGTTGTGGTATTGTTATTCTGATTCTTGGATAAATTTAATTGAAATTTAAGCACGTATCATACGTATCGGTATGGTTTTAGTTTTATCCATGAACAATGCACTATCAAGTAAAGCTAACTTTTGAAATAAAAAAATCTAAAATATGAGCATATACATAGGCCATCTTATGATAATATTAGGTTATCTTCTAGATTATGAACAGGAAAAATACACCATGCGTTCATGTACAGAACTAAATTAAGACCTAGGAGCAAAATTCATTAAGGATGAAATAGTTACAATTCTTATGCACAACCTTATTTGGTGAGTTCTCATGATAGAACAAAAAATGTATGATACATGCCCACACTTATCAAATGTATAGGAACATATATCCTATGATAACACCTTATTATAAGAGGAATGCAATTGTATATAAACCTAAAGTCAAGACATAATTTCACCCACCTAGGCCTAGTCACGTTACATATGGACAAATAATGAATCAAGACCTAGATATGTATATGGACAAAGATATAGGATTTATATGGAAATACTTTGTAATTATTGGGGATAGTATGGACACAATGAAAGATTTTGTTATTATAAATAAAGAAGATGTAATGATGTGCTAAGAGGATGGAATGAGAGAAAAAGAACTAACTTATAAGGTCTGGAATTAGTGTAGGAATCAAAAGCATGATGAATTTTATTTTTTAGGTTAATAGACATCAAAAATATCTTTAAGAATAAAAGGATAATCACCAAAACATATTATTAAACCAAATGAGGGAAGAAATGAAATGGAAATTGGTGATACATAAAAGGGATGTAAATAATTTTCTTGGTTATGCTATCTTGAATGTTTAAAATATGAAAAAAAATTAAATGATACTTAAATGTTGTTGGTGACATTTAAATTTTGTTTATGATCTTGAAATATGCCTTTAATAACTCCAAACCTTGGTTTCTTTACATAGATTTAAGGAGATTAAGAGTTATATGATGCATTAATCTAAGAGAATAAATTTTACAAGATTAGGAAAAGAAACGAAAAACTTGTAAAATTGCTTGTGAAAATTCTTTTAAGAATAATTTCTTTTGGGATAAGAGTAGTGATATATGTGTTTTATATTGGGGAACATTTAGATGCCTATTGTATATTTGGTTGTTAGAAGTTGTTAGTGTCTTTTGAATTTTATTAATCACAACTGAATCATGTTTAAATCTTCTTAATTTTCCAATGTTCATTTTTATATTTGTGGACAAGCTTTTATGTACTATTCTTAATATTGATAAAAATGGGGAGAGAAAATTTTGATTTGCTTTAGTGAGAGATTGTTTTCTTTATTTGGGGAGAGCTTTAATTTAACAATATTGATGTTTTTAATATAAATTTTTTAACCTTATAAATAAATGGGAGATTTTACAAAATTTTTCAATTAAAGAATATCATGAATTTTTCAATTTTGAGCTTAAGTATTGAGTTTTAAAAATTTTGATAATATTTGATGATGAGTTTATCTTATGTTGCTTTTGCCTTCATAAAATGGTGAAAATTTTGATAATGTTTCGGTTTATATATTACTTTGTATTGAAAATTTTTGGGGATTTGATGTCTTTTAAGTTTTAAGATTTAGTTTCAAGTTAAGATGATGTGATTTTTGTATTTTATAGTGGAGAGTGCATAAATTTTCGAGTTTTTGATCTTCTAACAATATTGACAATTTTTTAAGCATTTAGTTTTGGATATTAATATCTCTTAAGTTTTGAAATGAGTTTGGATTCGTGATTATAAATATGATTGTGATCACTTATATAAAGTAGGAGAAAAGTTTATCAGTGGTTGATAGCATGTCGAATGTGCCTAAGTTATCAATAAAATAAATCAAAGAATACAAAATAACAATACCAATGTAGTAATGTTAATATAAATCTAGGCTATCGATTCACAAGGACTACAAATATTAAGGAATTTCTAGCTCTATCATCCAGTTGATTCCATAGTATGATTGATTGATTAAAGAAAATGAATGAAATAATTAAAAGTACATCTAAAAACAACTTATAAGAATTAGTAACGGTTATGAAGTTAGGATCTAGGTAATTAATCCTACAATAATGCATTTGTATTCATTGTTCAACCTTGATTCAACAAGTTTCCCATAATTTATTAAATAATAGAATCCTAGATAATTACACTCTCTCTCTAGTTATACAATCCTGTTCAAATTAATAAGTTACGTTAAAGGACTCTCTACCTTAATGAATCAATTGAAGGCATTAATCCGTTCTATAAACCAATTAAGTAATCCTATTCAATTTGATAATTTCAAATAAGTTCACAACTGGTCTAGACATATTATGTAAGCCTATCTTTAAGTCTTCATGAGGGATTCATTGTTTATGAATTGATCTAAAACATACATTATATTTCTCAATTTAAGCAGATATAGTTATATCATTAGAATGAAGTTTACATTTGCATTGATAGATGTTCATTTCATATGACTTTCTCTAATATTTTGATATAAATTCACCCCTATTTTGATGTTAAAATGTTTTATTATGTCTTGACATGTCTCATTTTCGTATTAACATCAAATTAAAGTGGAAATAAAAAAAAGTATAAAAAATGAAGTAGAAATAAAGTAAAACATGGGTCTACAGGCACACCTTGTTTAAGTTTCCAAGACCTTTGTTTAAATCAACATTCAGAGGTAGCAAAATGGTGCTGTTTAACTCCTCTTTAAACGTTGTTTAAGTATTTGTTGAAATATTTCTAGCTGGATTTCCATCTCTATTGGTTGTAGCTTGCTTTAACGTGTGCCAACTTTCTCTAGACATATAAAAGAAGGTAGAGAACCCAAATTCGAACAACTCTAGATTTTGGCTATCAAGTCTTAAATTTAGCTTAGGTTTTTTTCTTTTTTTTATCTAGTTAAGTTTTTCTTCTATTCTTCTTTTCTAGATCTTGTATTTCCTAATTTCAAGTCTTTTAAGGATTCCAAGGATTTCATTAAGATGTTTTGAAGTTTCCTAACATTTAGGAACTTCATTTGGTGCTCTCTAAAAACATAATCAATTTCTTCTTACTACTTTGTTCATTTATGTTCAAAAACATGCACTCTTATGATGAATTTGAATCTTCTCACATATATATGATGATTTAATCTGATTTCTTGCTAAGTTTTGGTTCTTAAATGGATTGATTGAACTTTTATCTCATGATTGGATGATAATCTTTGTTTATTTTGAGTTCTTAAGGTTTGTCTTGACTTGATTATTTAAGATGAGATGTTAGATGATTAAAGAATAGAGAAATCTACTTGAATCATTGGAAAAATCAGTAAACAACATGATTTTAATCAACGAATGAACAAAATCTGATCAATAATAAGGAATTAATCTTTAACATGGCTTTAGGATTAGAACTTCTTGAACTTTAAGCCTAGTCCATATTAATTTATGAATGACCAAACTTTAATTTAGGATAGTTAGAGATAAGGCATTGACTTAACCCTACCAGTGTCTTGATTTGGTAAAGGCCCTATATTGGACATTCTAATCATTTTCATAACTCAATTAAGTCATTTAAAGCCTAAACCTTAGCTAGTTAGTCAATTTCGTATCCTTGAATCAATTTAGAATCCATAGAAATTTTCAAAAGCTTTAGTTTAACTTCATTTTTTAAAGTTAATTTAATTGATCTAACCTTTTTAATTTAGCAATCTTGAGCTCCTTAGATAATTGTTATCCAATTGTGTTAGTAATCATATTATTCCCCGTGGGTTTGATATTTTGAAGTTAACAAAATACTTCACTTTATTACTTTTTGACCTGTATACTTGCCATGTTTGTTGGTTTTGAAATCACTTTAAGAGAAACTGTGCTTGAAATAGTTCATATCTAATTGAGGATAAAATTCGTACTAAGCCAACCATCATTAAGTTTTTTATGTCATTACTAGGGAAAAGTAGTGATATTAAGAATATATTAGTGTCAATTATTTTAGGAGTAAATATTCTTTATATTGTGTTGCTTTGCTTTTTCTTGCTTGTTTTCTGTTATTGCCATTTTTTTTGTTTTGCTTTATGTTTAATTTTTATGTTGGACCATATTTGGGTGTCTAGCTTTAATCATAAAAATATATGGGGGCAACATGACTATTGGTGAAATTAAGAATGGTATGAGCTTAACATTAAAGGGAACTATTTGGGCAATGGATATTATGATAAATTCAATAAAACTTCTACCGCTAATTCTATAAATTGCTATAATTTACCTTAGCATAACTCACCTTATTATAAGTAATCATCATCTTTTCTCATCTAGAGGAACCTCAAAATGATATTATATCTCAAATTTATGATTTGATCATTCAAAACCTATCTAGACGTCAACCCATCCTGGTTGAATTGAAAGTTTCTTTTCCAAATCAAATGGAAGAATTGTTAGTAAAAATTAGAGAAAACTATCCCATTGATTCTATTGAACCCACTGAATATAAACCAAGTGAGCCAAAACCATTTAATTTGGACAACGATGTGTAAGAATTTTTAATTCCTTTTACATTGGATGATATAAAGGTTGATGAGTGCTTAAACCATACCCAAGCTCTTTAATTAAACAATTTTGAAACTTATAAAGGAGCCTTAGAAAATGATGGCCCATTTTTTCCAATAGATAATGATGTAGAAGTTGATGAATCCTTACATCCTTCTTAAGGTCTTGAAAGTAAATCATTTGAACCCTTTTATGAAGACTTGGAGAGTGATTTATGGTTCAATTTTAGAGCACTATGAAACAACAAATGAAAGAATTAGAAGAACATGGTGTGTGAACCTTAGAATTTTGACTAGATAAAGGAATTGATGCAAGTCATGATAAGATCATCATTTATGGAGAAGAAAAGTTTCTATTTGAATATTAGGAAAATGAATTTAAAGCTTGTGATGAGATTGTTATGAATGACGCAACTGAAGTACCAAATGAGAACTTAGATTTTCTAGGTGTTGCAAGCCTAAAATAAATATTTTGGACAGTGAGCTAAAATTTGGAATGAAAATTTCTTAACTTTAAGATTCGTCTAAAATACCTTAAAGAAGATCTTTTGGGAGGCAACCTTATATTAAATTAAGTTCTTTTATTTGAATTTGTTGTGCCTTAGGTTGAATTTTAATCTAGTATGATTTTTGGGTATGTCCCAAAATTGGTTTTAGTATTTTCTTTTGTTTTGATTAGTTTTCTTTTAAAAACCTCGTTTAAGAATCCTTTATTTATTCCTAATGTGTTTGTTTTGGATATTATTAATTGTGTTTTCAAGTGTTTTCACAAGTCATACTTTGTTTTAGTTTGTGTGTGCAAGTCCTTTTTTGTTTTTTTTTCAGGTGTTAAGTCTATAGGTTGTTGATGATTTTAATGTGTTTTTAACTATTTTTCTTTTTCGTAAAGCTTAGTATATTTCCTTTTTAATTTCCTTTTTATCTGTTGATTTAATTTTAAATTAGTGTTTTAGTTGTTCTTTTAAAAAATTAAAGTGTTCTTATTTTAAAGCTTAAGTCTTTTAGTTTAAGTGTTCTTATCTCCTTTTTATATAATTTTAGAGTCTTTTAAATGGTTCTAGCCTTAGTCCATGTTTCAATTTTGTGTTTAATTTACCTAGAATCACTAGGACTTGAACTAGGATTATTTACATTTGATGTGATTTTTCACCTTGAAAATTGCTTTTTAAAGCCTAAAACATTGGTGATTAAATGGTGGTGTTTAACCTCTCTAACCTGTTGTTTTACTTCTATTTGGAGACTTAAATAATAAGAGCTAAACGATGTCATTTAACTTCCTAGGTACTGTCATTTAACTATGAGTATCACACAAAAATGACAGAATCACGTTCTTCTTCTTCCACTACTCTCCTAGACACTATTCCTTCATGTTTTGCCTCTTTTAGCTTCCATAGAACATAAATTACTCATTTCTCATCCAAATTTTCATTCTTTGTGTCTATTTTGTTGCCTTTTTTGTTTTGAACATGAATTTACCATCAATTTGTCCAAAAACTTGCTGAACTCACCAGAAAATCCTCTGCAACTCTTCAGGTCATTGTTAATAACTAAAGGTCTTTTTTCCAGCTTTTTTAGGAATTTTAGTCGTACAATTGCTTATACTTTGATACCATTGTGTTAGAAATTACATCAGATTTCTAATGGTACCTATTTTGTTGCTTAAATTCATCATCTAAATTTTTAGAATTTTTTGATAAATTGAATATTCATGCTATATTTCCTAGAAACTTTTTTTGAATTTTTTAAATATTTTTTTGACTATTTTTCATAAGCTTATTGGACTATTTTAGCTTAAATGGTGCCTAGGCTATCTCCCAATGTATTTAGTTCAATAAAGAGATCCTTGCATAACTGTTCTTGATTCATAAGTTCAGATCAGGACGATTGGTTTGATGATCGCATATCTAATGGAATCATAGTCAAAAGGTTGGTAGAAGTTGATGTGGAGGCTGAGTTCCATGTTTCGACCATTTTTTGAGCTTTGCAGTAACTGCAAATTCCGACTCTTGTGGAACCATACTACCCTATTTTGGTCGAGGAATTTTTTGCCAACATCAATGACAAAAACAACTATGATTTACTTGACATTATTTTTATGGTTAGAGGCACCCTCATCACCGTCACTTGTTCATTTCTTTCTGCTTTCCTAAGGGTACCGAATGTAGGGGATATCTATAATCATATGGTGGACAGAGCTTAAGGTGATTTGGTTCCTTCTGATCCTTCATTTTTTGTTAATGTAGCTAGAGCTTTAATAATTTTGATTAGTCCACCTAGTAGAAGAAGGTATCCTACAAATAAGATTTCTATTTGTAATGGCATTGCTATCGCATTATTTAGGGCTAATGTGCTTATTAAAACTAACGATCTTAATGAGATTAGGTTTGATGGTAATTATTTGTTGTGCAAGATTGTTAATCTAGGGGAGGTTCCAATCTAAATTTTAATGATAACAGAACTTGTTTCTTTACTAATGATTTAAGTTTATGATGTAAATTTTAAAGATACAGGTATTTCACGGTGAATTCTAAATGGAAAGCTCAAAGTTTGAAAACCAAAATTTAATTTTATGGAAGATCAAAGGATATGGAAACTTTAAGACCTTAGTTAGGTTGTTTCAAATATGTCTGTAACTTTTAATTGATGTTCAATTGATCTGAGGGCTCAAAATTATCATACATTGCATATGGCTTTATAAAAGTGCATAAAACTCTCATCTTATAGATTAATTCACATGTTTGGATTATTTGAATGTTTTTGACGAGTTAAATATGATTGGATCATGTTTTAAAACCCCCATTTGTGATATTATTATAGAGATCATCATTAGAGAAGGGAGATGTGCATACAGGAGAATGGACCTTGGACTTTGATGGCAAGA
>JAOXYD010000007.1:3435408-3452871 GCA_028565735.1 Pinacopodium congolense
ATTCCATTTCTTACACAAAACAACACCCTAATATGCCTAAAACATGAATCTTATATAACAAAATGCAAACAATGCAACATAAATGCAACACATCCTAAATGCCATGCAAAAAATGCAAAGACAGATGCAACAAATGGAAAGACTACCTCCCCACATTTAAACGATACATTGTCCTTAATGGGGAAAGGAAAAAACATATAACCAATAACCAACACAATGAAATACAAAACACAAAACACAAGAATAAGATCAAAAGAGATTAAGGGTAAGAAAGGCTTATGATGGTGTCTATTATTCCAAGGTGTAAAAAATCTTCTTTCTTTGGTCCTCCAACAAGCTATGAAGCATAATAATCCGTCCAGCCTCACACAATCATCAAGTCACCTAAACATCAAGAGATCAAAAAGGGAAATAGCTAAATATAAAAAAAAACTAAAAAAACAAAGGAAATACAAAACCAATCAAAGTAAAACTACACTAAACAAAAAGACAAGTAAATTAAAAACAAACATGCTAATTTAAGGTCATTAGCTTGACACTTGGCTTATCAACATTATCCATTGTCAAATGGATGTTTGAGCTCCACATGAAGTATGCTCAAACTCTGTGAGGAACCTAGAGAAATTTCCCTCAAAATGGGATCTTAATCAATGCAATGCTCCAAAATTTCGGAAGAGTAGAATCAAACTGCATCATCATTGAACTCTAATGTCCACTCTTCTTTTTGAACATCGCCTTTCTCCCAAGATGGTCTCTGTAGTGGTGTGTTAATGCTAAATGTGGAGGCTCTTCATCCTACTCAACACCTTCAAGTTTTAGCTTGCTTGGCCACAGCTCGTTCTCTAAGTCAGCACTAGGCAGCTCTTCCACTTCTTTTTCCTTGTCTTCCACTTTATTTAGGCTCTCCTAATTTGAGCATTCAACCTTCTCAAGTGCATCCTTTTCTTCCTTTCCTGAGATAAAAGTGATGGCCTATAACTACTACCTTGAATTTTCTTTGGCGTTGCTGGGTGGGCTACTTGCATTTCCAGAAGACAAAGTATTAGCAAGTTGACCTACCAGTACCTCTAAGTTGTGGAAGGATGAAGCGTGGTTCTTTATAATTTGGTCGAATTTTGCCTCCATCCTATTTAGACTCTCTTCCTACCTTCTTTGACCTTCCTCCTGGCTTGAGAATTTGAAACTCAATATATCCATTAACTTGTCCATTTTGCTTTCCAAGGACCCAAATTGTTCTTTTTGAAAATTGGGATGTCCTTGGGCTCTCACTTGGCCACTTGCATTGTTAATATTTCAGGAAAAATTTCCACCCCAAATTATAAGCATTGGAATAAGGGTTGTTACCTTTTGGTTAAGCCCCTATGTAGTTTACTTGCTCAAATCCCTATGACTCCATCAAAAAGCAATCAGTTGTGTAATGGTTGTCCTGCCCACATAACTCACATTGAATTTTCAGAACTCTAATAAAATAGGAAGATGTGCTTTGTAAATTGCTTAATTGCTTGATAAGGGCTGAAAGTTGTGCTTTTAGAGATGTCACTATGTCAAACAGAATCATCCCTTTTTGTTGCTTAAATCTTTGCGTTACTAAGCTTGTTAGACCATCTCGTGCTCCTTGTGTTCATGAACCTACAAACACACAAGGAAAAGTATCAAAAACTCTCAAATCAAGTCAACTAAACAAAATAAGATGCTAAAATAAACAATCCCCGGCAACGACGCCAAAAACTTGTTGATTAATTGCAAAATCAAACACAGTTTTACAATAAAAAACACAAGTATACGAGTGGCACTTCTAGTAAAAAAGGGATATCTATCCCATAAGGATTGTAGTAAATCACCACTTAATTTAGGTTAAACTTTGTTCAAGAAAGCAATTCAAGCAAATAAAATAAAAAATAAGTAAAATGAAAACAATTTGGAAGAAAAGCAAGTATCACAACCAATCACCAACACTACAAACTAAAATTGGGAGAAAATCAAGATTCAAGAATAGGACTTGTTGTTATTAATATTTGTTTCCCTTTGGTTTAATTGATCTAATTTATATTTGGCACAAGATTTTCTAATATTTTAGTTAACCTCGCTCAAGATGCAACTAAAAATCACTAGTTAAATAAATTAGGATTAACTTTGGGATCTCTCGATACACAAAGTCTTTCCTAAATATTCATATAGATACAAAGCTATCCTAGAGGTAGTATATCAATTTATTAAAATATGTTCCTAATAAATAAATAACTTGACGTCTATAGGTCTATTAAACAACAACTCTTATTGTACATTTAATTCGGATTACCCATCTTACTCTCTCAATTTATTGAAGGGTTTAAGCTTAATAGACAAAAAAAATATTCATAACATTAAATCAACAACCAAAGGTTCACAAATAGTTCAAATAATAAATCCTAAAATAAGATTAGCCACTCATAATAGAAATAAGTTCAATCATGTCTATATTCTTTGAAATGTAAAACAAAATAAAATGAAATGAAATGAAATAACAATAAAATAAATGTGAAAAAAATATAGAACTTGATGATCTCTTGAAGCCTGAAGCTTGAAGCTTGAGTCTCAAACTTGATGCTTGTGTTTTGGCTTAGAGAGGAAGACTTTGTGTTTTTCTTTTTGCGTGGTGTTCTATCCTCTCTTGTTCTTTGACGTGGTTGTGCTTCTCTTTCTCCCAGCCAAATTCTTCTTTGGTGTGGCTACTTAGTAATTATTTTGTGTTTTTTCCCGAATCTGGTTGTCTCGTTAGGGCTGTGCAATTTTGCTCCTACAGATGGGTTTAGTGTTCTCTCTAGCAACTTGGGCCTTGATCCTGGTCCATTCGGGTTTACTCTAGTAGCAGTAAGGGACCAAGGGAGCCTCATAGGCCTAGTTTTCTCTAGCGTGTTCAATCTTCACGAGAGTGAGCTTGGTCCAATGGGAGCTTGGTTCTTTGTAGTAGATACGACCGCTTGTAAGCACACAATGCAAATCTTCTCTAGACTCTTATGTAGTAAAGCGTGTTTTTTCTTTTTATTTAAACAAGCTTTCGTCCAACTTCGATTTTCAACTTCAATAAACCCTACACAATAAATAAACACACCAATAAGATTTAATTCTAACCCAAAATCAATAATTAAATGATAAAATATAAAACATAAATAAAAACATTGAAATGATCAAAACTTACTTTAAACTAATACCAAACATAAATAAAATAATAATGAAGACCATGCTAAACAAAAACACATAAAATAAGTCTTAAAACACAATAATATCAACCTATTATGAAATAAACACATGCGAAATACTTAGAAAAACCTATACTAAGGAATAACTATCAACTTCTAATGGTATCCTTAACTACATTCACTTAGATTTATGGGATCCTTCTCTAATTGAATCTTGTGGAAGATGTAGATATTTTATTGCTTTCATTAATAACTATTTTAGAAAATTTTGAGTGTATTTTTTTTCTAATTTAAAGGATGAGGTGTTCGAGCAATTCAAGAAGTGAAAGAGCATGGTAGAAAAACGCATGAGGGAGTAAGTTAAGAAAATCAAAACAAATAATTTGTTAGATTTTTTTAATGTACTATTTTATGAGTTCCTCAGGAAAGAAGATATAGTGAGATACCTTACTATACAACTTATAGTTTAGTAAAATGGAGTATTAAACATATGAACCAAGCACTTCTAAAACATTCTCGAGGCATGTGATTAAATGGCGAACTTTTAAAGTAATTTTAGGCTGAGTTTGCTAATAATGCTTGTTGTTTAGTAAATGGAACTAACAATCAACTACAATAGATTTTAGGACTCCTTATATATTTTGATATTTGGCTATCCTACTTATGCTTATGTTAATGAAGGTAAACATGAGCTTAAGACTATTAAATGCATAATTTTTAGGGTATGCTACTAGAATTTCAAATTATAGGTTATGATTTACTAAAAAGGATATAACTTTGAAATTTATTACTAGTAGAGATGTTACCTTTAATGAGTGTACTATGTCTGGCTAGAGAAAGGAGCTTGATGATCTTATAAGTAACAAAGAATAGGGTGTTAACTAGAAGATGGAGTTTGAGATTAGAACTTCAAAGAGGATGACTAAAGATCCTATATAGTAGGTAGGGATATGTAGGAACACTAACTACAAAGTTTAGCAATGCAAGAAACAAGAACAAAAATTACAAAGCTTCTCAGGTATGTAGATTGTGTTGTGTTGTTAATACTAATTTAATTATGTATGCCTTGGCAACGATGGAAAATATTGATTATGATGAAATCGTGGTCATACAAAGAAGTAGTAAAGAGTAAAGAAAGAATAAAAATGATTGATTATAATAAATGAGGAGATGTAGTCTCTTTTAAAGATCAAACCATTTGAGCTAGTACCATTACTAAAAGGTTTAAATCCAATGGGATACAAATGGGTGCTTAAAAAGAAAGAAGGTATTTCTAAGGTTAAACTAGCTAGGTTAAAGGTAATGTTAATGGAAAAGTGCTTCTCACAAAAATAAGGAATTGATTTTCATGAAGTGCTCTTACTAGTTATGAAGCATAAAACTATAAGAATTCTTCTAGAGGAACTTGATGTGTATATCGTTTTCCCATACGAAAATTTAGAAGAGTAGATTTATACATCATAGCCTAAGGGTTTCTTAATTTGAAAAAGAAAAACCATATTTTCTTGTTGAATAAATCATTTTGTCGTTCGAAATAGTCCTTGAGGAAGTAGTACAAAATATTTGATGCTTTTTTTAGTTCTTATGATTTTATTCCTAATCAATTAGATAATTGTATTTATTGTAGAAAATTGTTTAGATAGTTCTTTTATCCCTTTGTTATTATATGTCGATGATATGATAATTGCAAAAAAGAACAAGGTTAAAATTAATAGTTTGAAGATTTTGTCTTTTAAGATAATGCATTAGTTGTAGCGAAGAAGTATTAGACATAGTAATTTTAGAAACAAAAGAGAAAGCCTATCATATATGTCTCAATAGAATTATGTTGAAAAGGTGACATACTCTTAAAAAAAAAAACAGTCTAAGCCATTTCGTATTTAATTAACATCACACATCAAATGTGAGCTTAGCATATTACCAAGTATAGATTAAAATAAATATTAAATGAGGAGACTTCCTTACTCAAGTGCATTTAGGAACATGACGTATGCCACAGTATTCACTAGACTGGATTTGGCTTACGTTGTTAACATGGTATGTAGGTTTTTTAGTAATCCAAGGAAAGTTTATGAGGAAGTAGTTAAATGGATTATGCAATGCTTGAAAGGTACTAGTGATATTTATTTTGTTTTTTGGATTCTAACTATGATGGAGACCTTATGAGGATGAGATCCATAAAATTTTATATCTTTACCCTCTATAGATATTCCACCAGTTGAAAAGCAACACTTCAGTCCATTTTTGCTACTACTAAAGTGAAATAGATGTCATTGAAGAAATTGGCTAAGGAAGGTATGTAGTTGAATGGACTTATTGAATGCTTATGATTAAACGATTAAAGACCTATCATTTATTGTGATAGTTAGAGTGTAGTAAGCTTGGATAATAATTTTGTTTATCTTGAGAGATCGAAGCATATTGATGTTAGATTGAGCTTCATTCCAGATTTCAAAGAGTGAGAGTTTTTTATCCATAGAGTTGAAACATGGCTTGGAAGTGGTGAATGTTCACATAGCATGAGGTCCTTTAGGGCATAGATAGTAGTTTAGAAAAAATAAAGGTTTCTTGTGTTGTGTCATGTAGGGTTAGGGTTTTGAAAGAAAAAGTTAATGTACTTTTAACTAATTGCCACAAAAAGAATAAGAAATCTCTTTCCCTTTCAAGGGACATAAGTCTCATCCTTATAGACCAAAATGCACAAAATTTCATGATCCTTATTGTTCATACAATTTATTTCCTATTACATTACTATCGTTACCACAACATTCTTTCAATATAATTTTAAATTCTTACTAAAAGAATTTTTTTATATTTAATTTTTTTGGGTTAATTAGATTAAAAAAATTACATTTAAGCTTAATGTATTAGTTGCATACGGTAGTAAGAATCACCAAACAGTATGCACTTTTTTTTTAATGAGCTACAAGATTTCAAAAATAATTTATCATTTATAACACCATTTATAACACTAAGTAATTAGAAAAACTACCTAATTTAAGGATATATTATATGGTTTTTGAATAATGGGCATCTTTATCACTAAATTTAGATATGAATCATGTTAACTCAATATACTATATTAGAGAATATTTGGGTATAGTTTAGAGCTACTGCATATGATAAATGAGTTTTAATTTTTCATGTTAAAAAATTTGGGAGGGAGAAAAATATAGAGAAAAAATTAACATTTTTCAACATATACAATATACAAGAGATCAATGTGCAGTAAGAGCAACATTAGGAATATAATTATTTCTATATTAAGAATTATAACTACTTACAAGAAAATGGATAATAATCCAAAAAAATACAATTATAAAAGGATTAATCACAGCTTCTTGAATTTAATGTTATGTAGGGGAAACAAATGTGAGTTTGAAAAAAATTAAAAAAGATATAATTTAGTGAAGATACTTGAGATAGTAGTATAATAGTACCATAACATACACAATGATAAAATCCATGGGTCATCAATATTAGTATGCCTCATATACTAATGATAAATATGGTTATGAAAAGTCTATATAAAATTAAAGTCGTCAAAATATACATAAGAGGGTATGGGAATTGTAATATTTTAGGGATATAATGAACAAATATAGAACTTTACATTGGTGTTACTCATAATTTAGTACTCAAATTAAAATATGAGGCCAAATGATATTGGAAAATAAACTTAAAAAAGCAACTAATAATGGAATCTAAAGGGGGAGGAAAAAAATAGTGTAGTCCATAAGGTAGTAATGCATATTAAATAAATAATACCAAACAATGCATAAGTACCATAACATAATGTGTAGAGTGAGATGCCATCATAATTAGCCAAGTACATTTAATAACTAATATCAAATCCAGTCAAAATGAAATAGTCATTAGTTTGTAAATATCAAAGAGGATTCTCAAGTAAAGTGGGGTATCTACCATAAGAATGGTGTCAAAGGTTTGCTAATTAGGGTCTTAATGAAGGGTCGAATAAGGATGAGGTGAGGAAGCATTTAAATCTCATAATATATGCTCATGATTAATTCTTAATAAAAATTTAGTACTTTTAAAATTATTAAACATTCATAATATGAGCTTTGAAAGTCTTGATTATTTTTGTAAACATAAATTTATATTCAAGAAATTATTCTGACAAAAAAAAAGGTACACGATCTCTATATTACAAGTTGGCCAAGGAAACACTATAATTAGGCTATGAACTATGTAATGTACATGTTTTCTATATTTAACCAGAAAGAGTTATGTCATTGTATTCCTAGTAAGGTTTACGGTCTACGAGTAGGATAAGTATCATTTTCTAGCCTATGGTTTCTTGGTAAGAGTTAAGTTACAATTAAATGTTCCATCTGCATAGTAGTTGAAGGCTTATTTCGTCTTTGGTTTTCTTTGTAATGTCATTCTCCTTTATTCTTTATATTAGTTTCTTTCCAATACAACTAACATTATTTGCTTGCTTTCTAAAGGTTCATTTATTCCTTTTAGTCCATATGCAATGTACTAGGGTAGCAACAACTATCTTAAACAATTTTCTCTCTCTTATATGATGAAATTTGACCTATGAAAGCCATGTGATAGTGTTGTTCCAATTTGAGCAAGCTTAACGAAGGTTGAAAACATCAAGGATTGAATTCCACGGATAAGAAAAAAGCTTAAATTCATCAAGAGGTGATTCAAGTCCTCTATGGAATTCCTGTAGAGGCAACATTCCATGTTGTTGATGTTAAATTTCATTTTGTCTTATGTACTTAGTTTGCTTTCAATGGCCAGCCATAATATGAATGCAGTGGATGGGAAGATTTCATAATCACAAACTATTTTTTCACATTACATTTTGTTTTGAGGAACTTATAATAGTTTCTTATGACCCTCCATTGAGAATTGACCTTTTTTTTTAATAGCCATACAATGCTATCACTAGTTTAGGAGTTATAGAGGTAATTAGCTAACTTGTTCTATATTTCATTGAATCCTCTCTCTCTATGAGCTAGCCAAGTTTATGTTCTATAATTGACTATAAATTCCACCCTGGTATTACTTGGAATGATGCCTTTTAATGTTGAGAATTCTCCAGGAATAAATAGAGATCCCAGCTCATTCCATTTATCAATTTTTAGTGCGTGAGGGAAAAATATGAACTTATTTGAAGAACGGGATGATATACCTTCACGGTTGGATGTGCATGAAACAAATGAAGTTCAAACCAACATTAGATTTTGTATAATTGAATTTGAAGAAACTTTCAGGGCAATTCTAGAGCTCCAATTGCTACAAAATGTTACAAGTTTTAAGAAAAACATGTCAAGAAGCTCCATATAAAAGTTCAATTCAAAAGGAAGTTTGTGGAAGAAGATATAGTGCAAATATCGAGCAAAGGTCAAAGATGTAAAAAATTGATTCGGTAAAATGACGTGGCAAAACATGTTGAATGAATTTTTAGACTAAGGAGTCGGTAAGAAAACCCCTTGCAGCCACATTTTAAGAGGAGAGGGATCCAAGATAGAAAATAAGGTTTTTGGGAAGAGGAGAGACATGAAGAACACAATTTTGGGAAGGAGACTAAAGATTCAACAAGTGCTGTCCAAATTTTCCTAAAAAGGGGGCTTCAACCTACCACATTAGTTTTCTTTTTTCCTTTGGCTTCCTTTTAAAGTTTAATCTGAATATTATTTTTTTGAATACGATTATGGATTACTAAATCTAGTTTATGGATTGTTCTTGAATTGTTTATCTAACTCTATTCTTATTAAATTAATGTATAGTTGTTTTTGTTAATTGTTAAGCTTATAATCACTTCGAATCGAGAAATTGTTTTCATTTATTTGAGTTAGGGTGCGCAATGAGAGTTGATAACTTAATGGACCTTCAATTAACAGATTAATAAGTGGTTTAATAGATATCTTAACAGATCAAAGGTTTTGTAGATTGAGAGATTACAAGACTAATTTTATCTTACTTCAATTAGGGACAATTAGTTACACCATGATAGAGGGTAATGAAACTTTAGAAAATCTTAGATCAAACACAATTAAATCAATAAGATAAAGGAGGATGAATAAGGTTAGAATAACCCCTACGTCTCCACTATTGAGTATTTTCTTTATTTTACTTTCTTCTACGATTAATTTAATTCAAATTTTGTTAGTTTAAGTTTAATTTTTAGTTGTTATAATATTATTTTACCTTAAACAAAGGGAAATTATTATTTTGAGGTGTCTAGATTCAATCATCATGGGATCGATATCAATTATGTATAAGTTACATCCTATATACTTGTAGTGAAGTTAAAACTAGCAAACAAGTTTTTGGCGCTATTATCGGGGAATGATATTTTAGCGTCTTACTTGATTTAGGTTACTTTGAATTATGTTTTGATGATAATTTTCCTTATGCCTTTGCAAGTGTATGAACACAAAGAGTATGCAAAAATACATCGAAGTGAATGACAAAGAGTTCTTAGATATAATAAGACACGAATGAAAGCTGAGAAGAGTAAAGCGCCAAGACATTATACAGAGAAATATGGTTGAACAAGGAGAATAAGGAGTGGCCGAGAGAACTTTGATGTATTTTATGAGGCCTAGATTTAGTCCACAAGGATTTACAAGGCCCATAGTCATGACAACCCATTTTGAAATCAAATCAGCACTCCTGAACATCCTTCAGATAGTGTCCAGTTTTATGAATTGTCAATGGAAGATCCTAATGCCCATCTAGCCAACTTCTTAGAGATATGTGATAATTTCCAATTTCAAGGGATATCTGATAATGCTGTGAGACTCAGACTATTTTTTTTCACTTTGAGAGATAAAGCAAAGGTGTGGTACAACTCACTCAGTTCGGGATAGATTACTACATGGGAGCAAGTGGCCTAAGCCTTTGTTACCAAGTACTTCCCCTTGACAATGACTACAAAGATCATCAAGGAAATTACAAATTTTCAACATGGTGATGGGGAGTCATTGTATGAAGCTTAGGAGAGGTTCGAAGAGTTATAAAGAAGTTTCCCACATCACAACCTTCCAAGATAGTTACTTTTGCAAACATTTTACAATGGTATAAATCAGAATAAAAGAGGAACCATAAATGTAGCTATTAGAGGGTTTTTAAAGGAGTTAAAAAACAATAGTTGTATGTGGTTCAGTGAGAGAAGTAGACAAGGGCCAAAGGAGAAAAAAGAGATAATACTAGTTAACTCAATAATAGCTCTACAAGCATAGATCACAGCCCTCACTAGACATTTGAATAATAAACAAGGAGCCTCTTCTTCTACTGCCAAGACTGTACACTTTCAATGGGATCTTTGTGGGCAAGATAATAATGACACTGCTGAATGTTTCTTGATGGGAGCTAGTAGCACTGAGCAGGTAAACTATGTTGGCTAACCACAACGAGATAACAACCAATACTCTAGCATTTATAATCTAGAGTGGAAAAACCAACAAAACTTTTCTTGGAGTAATAACAATGCAGGTGGGCAAGCAATACCTCAACGACCTCTTGGATTCTAACAAAACTGCTTTGGGTCATTAGAGAGCAAGATAAACAAGATGATGGATGCTATCGCCACCAAATTTATAAGTCAGGAGGCAAAGTTCGACCAAATTATAAAGAATAATACTTCATCCATCCATAATTTTAAGGTACATGTAGGTTAACTAGCTAACAATTTATCGTTTAAGAATGTAAGTAGCTTACTAAGTACTACTGAAGCAAATCCAAAAGAACAAATCAAAGCAATCATGCCGAGAAGTGGTAAGCAATGGAAGAGCGAAGTGCACAAAAGGATAAGCAAACAAAGGAGAAAGGAAAAGAGGTAGAGGAGGAGAAAGAAAATAAGAAGCCGTATGTGCCACCACCACCATATAAACTAAAGAGCCTATAAACACAAAGGGTGAGACAACATCAAGTAGATACTCAATTATCCAAGTTTTTGGAGAAACTGAAGACGCTTCAAATGAACCTATCCTTGGTGGAGACATTGGAATGTATGCCTAAGTACTCGAAGTTCCTTAAAGATATAAAGACATGTAAATGCACTTGGGAGGACGACCAGAAGGTGACCTTGATGAAGAATTGCAGTTCAACTATTTAAAGAAACATGCCATCAAAACTACAAGATCTATGGAGTTTTACTATTCTATGTGTTGTTGGTGATTTTGAATTTTCTAAATGCTTATGTGCTCTAGGTTAAAGTATTAATTTGATATCATTGTCTATTTTCAGAAAATTTGGGCTAGGAGACATCAAGCCAGCGAATCAATCCATCAGGAGGCCATTTGGGGTAGTCGAAAATGTTTTAGTAAAAGTGGATAAATTTATAATTCTATCTGATTTTGTAGTATTGGATCTTGAAGAAGATAGGAACTGTCCATTGATTTTGGTTAGGCCTTTAATGAATACTAGTAGGGCATTAGTTGATGTGTACAAAGGGAAGTTAGTTTTGAAAATTGGTGATTGGAATGTTGAATTTAACATGATAAAATCTTTAAAGAAACTGGTGGATAGTAATGTTTGTATGAAGATTGACATTGTGGATGATTGTATTAATGAAGTTGAAGATCAAGTTAAGGAAATGAGAGAAGTTCAAAGAGATGAGAGTGTGAATGAAGAAGAGTTACGTTAGGGGGTGGAAAGCAAAAAATTAGAGAGGATGGATGAACCTATACCACCTTCTATTACGAGACCACCTACCTTAGAGTTGAAACGCTTACCTTCCCATCTCAGATATACATTTTTAGGTGAAGATAACATACTACCCATCATTATTTCGAACCAATTAGATTTAGAGCAAGCGGAGAAAGTGGTAAATACCATCAAGAAAAGAAAGAGGGCTATAAGTTGGCAAATTTTTTATATTAAGGATATTAGTCCAAATGTAGTTATGCATAGAATTTACCTTGAAGACAAGTGTAAGAAGGTGAGAGAAATACAAAGGAGATTGAACCCGAACATTCAATAAGTAGTGAAAAAAAGATCATAAAGATTTTGGATGCAGGCATCATTTACCCTATTTTAGATAGTGAGTGGATGAGTTTGGTTTGATGCATACCCAATAAGGGAGGCATGACAGTGATAAAAAATGACCAAGGAGAGAAAATGTTAACCAAGATTATCATTAGATGGAGAGTATGCATAGATTATGTAGAACAAATGATTGAACGAGTAGTAGGACATACTTTCTATTGTTTTTTGGATGGATACTTAGGTTATAACTAAATTTTAATTTACTAAGAAGACCAAGAAAAGACTACTTATACTTGTCCTTATGGGACTTTTACATGTAGAAGGATGCCATTTGGTCTTTGTAATGCACCTGTAACTTTTCAGAGATGTATGATGGTAATCTCTTTGGGCATGATCAATGATATTATGGAGGTATTTATGGATTATTTTTCTATTTTTAGAGATTCTTTTGACCGTTGTTTGTTTAATTTGGACAGAGTTCTTTTCTGGTGTATAGACATTAATCATGATGTTTGGACATCATACCATATTTTTCATACTTTGTATCGAGCGATAACCAAGAATCAAAACTATCTGGGAATGGGCCATATTGTCATTGCTAGTGCTCAATTTTATCTTTTCAATCTCGATGATCAAACTCCTATTTTTGTTGAGTGTTTCATTCTTATGCATTTTTTACATGCTAAAATTGTGCAGATGAATTCTTTGGAACTCTGAGACCCTAAAAAAAAGCCACAATATAACAAATGATGTCCATAAGATCATTCTCCTCCCACCCTCCTTAAGGCAGTGACAGCTTTTCTGACGATTCTGATGAAGAGGGTGAAGGGTGGGAAGCTGTTTTATCCAACGTGGAAGACAATAATAAGATTCTAGAGCGACATCTCGATTTCATAGATGATAAAATGAAACAAATAGAGCAACAACAATGTTACCAAACAAATAAGCTTCTAAATTTTTTTTGCACTCCAAGGGCTCCAAGTGCCTTCCTTAATGCTATCATCATTGTCATGTCTAAAAGTTTTTCACCCTCTATTTATTTGTTTCTTATTTCTTTTATATGTTTGTCTTATGTTATTTTCCATGTTGGTTGTTTTGTTTTGTTACTAAGTGGCTCTGTGATCTTTGTCTTTAGTGATCACTTCACACATTGAGGACAATGTATCCCTTATGTGTGGAGAGGTAGTCTTTACATTTATATTTGCATTTTTCATATCATATAGGATGCATGTTAGATTTTTAGTATTAGACATGTCAATTTCTTTGCACTTGAGTAATTATTATGTGTGTTATACCATGAAATTCTATCACAGTAGTTGTAATGAGATTAAGTGTATGCTTGAAATTGAATTAGGTGGTAGAAGGTGAATCATACTAATTGATTGAAGTAGTTGGTTGCATAAACTTGGTCGAAATTTGATAATGAAGTGATTAGGCAATGTGTGAAATTATCATGAATTTTCATCAATAAACCTATGTAAGGCATTGGGATTATTTTACTACATTTCTATCATTTTATTTTTCTTGTTATGTGTGATGCTCTCGTACGAAGACTCCCTTCAAAACTCGCTCTAAACCTGTTTGAAACTACTAGATGCTTGTTATATGGAAAGGATTAAGGTCTTCTTTATTTTTAAATCCTTGACTTAAATGACTGACCTAATTTGTTATCCCTTGTAACCCCTTTTGAGCCTTTAACCTTGTTGTTTCTTGAATTAAACACCTTATATAGAAAACCCAAAAATCCTATTAGCCTACCTTATCGCAAGTTTAATAAAGTACTAAGTGTGCATTAGTTTGAGATTTTAGCTGCATTTTTCTTCTGATATGAATTGAGAAACACTTCTATTCTTATAACACATTGAATTTATTGTACACAGAAAAAGAACAAAATCAAATGAAATAAAAGAAATAAAAGAATTAGAGTTAATAGCAATAATAAATGCTGAGTAGTTAGTTATTTACACACATTTCTTAGAAGTACGTTTTATTATCCCCTCGTACATTTAGTGCTTTATGAATGCTTAGGAAGAACCCCTAAAATCCATTTTTGACTCACCTTGACCCTAGGACCATTACAACTTTAATTAAAAGTCCTTTTGATCTATTTAGCATGTAGTCTGTGTAGAGGAGAATTGGTGAATTTGCAAGCCTATGGTAGTACAGTCTATTAGAGGGAGTTTTGAGCGAAACACCAACCCTTGAACACTTGACTGAAATGAGTAAATATTGTGAGGAAAATCCATCTTAGTTTTATGCCTACCTTTGATCAATGATATTATATGTTAAGCTTGTTTATGCGTATTGATGAAAAAATTATGATGTGAGTAGTAGCTTAATATTTAAATTCCTAAGGTTTGAAAGATTGCATGTAGTTGGGCTCTTTGAAGACGAATTGATGGAATGTAATGGTTTTGATTAATTTGTTTAAGGACCAGAAAAGGTTTAAGTGTTGGTAAGTTGATAACTGTGCTTTCATACTATATTTCTAGGTTATTTTTAGGTGTTTTAAATATTGTTTGTGTGTTTTAAAATTATTTAGTAGGAATTTTTTCATCTTTTTCATTATCTTTTAGATATTTGATTGTTTTTAGTATTGTATAGTATTTTAGGGAAAAATATGAACTTATTTGAAAAATGGATTGATACAACTTGATGGTTAGATGCGCGGGAAATAAATGAAGTTCAAACCAGCACCAGATTTTGTACTGTTGAATTCGAAGAAGCATTAAGGGAACTTCTAGAGCTCAAATAACCACAAAATTTTACATAGTTCAATAAAAAATGTCAAGAAGCTGAATACATAATTTCAAGTAAAAAGGAGGTATACGAATGAAGATATAGAGGAAATACCGAATAGAGGTCAAAGCTGAAAAAAAGCTGATTTAGTAGGATGACTTGGCAAAATGTGTGCAAAATGTGTTTAATGAATTGTTTAACTAAGGAGTCATGAAGAAAAAAAGCCCTAGCAGCCACATTCTAAGAGGAGAGGGATATAAGATAGAAAATAAGGTTTTTTTTTAGAGAAGAGATGTGAAGAACACAATTTTGGAGAGCAGACTAAAAATTCAACAGCTGTTGTCCAAATTTTCCTAAAAAGGGGGCTTCAAATGGCACCATTAGTTTTCTCTTTTCCTTTACCTTACTTTTAAAGTTTAATCTGAATATTATTTGTTTGAATGTTATTATGAATTGCTAAATCTAGTTTAGGGATTGTTCTTGAATTTTTTATCCAAATATGTTCATATTGATTTAATGCATAGTTGTTTTCGATAATTGTTAAGCTTATAATAACTTAGAATCGAGAGATTATTTTGATTTATTTAAGTTAGGGTAAGCAACGAGAATTGGTAACTTAATAGACTTACAATTATCAGATTAATAAGTGGTTGAAGAGAGATCTTAACTATTTTATTAATTACATACCCATAAGATTGCTTCACATCTAGTTAAGTATTTAGGAAAGGTTTTGTAGATTAAGAGATTACAATACTAATTCTATCTTACTTAAATTGGGGACAAGTATTTAAACCTTGAGAGACGGTCATGAAACTTTAGAAAATTTTGGGTCAAGCACAAGTAAATCAATAAGATAAAGGAGGATGAATAAGGATAGAACAACTCCTAAGTCTCCGCTATTAAGTATCTTCTTTGTTTTACTTTCTTCCATAAATAATTTCATTTAAGTTTCGTTAGTTTAAGTTTAATTTTCAGTCTCTATAATTTTATTTTACCTTAAACAAAGTGAAATTCAAATTGTTCAGTATCTAGATTCAATCCTCGTGGGATCGATATTAATTATACTATAATTTAGAACCTGTATACTTACACTGTAGTTAAAACTAGCGAACAATTTGGTCTATTTTATATACAACCTGAAGCTTTGAGAGAGATATATTATTATTGTTATTATTATTTTCAATATTATTTGTAGAATGTCATTAGTAATTTTATTTTATTTATTTACTAGGACTCTAAATAAAATAAGTAGTTATTCGGATCTTATTTCTTTGGATCACATGGATACTTTAGCATATTAGGTTTTTGAGGAGCCATGTCTTCTAGGTGACTTGCCAAGGGATGTTGAAATTGGATGAGCGCGAGGATTAGGTTACTCTTCAAGGTGAGGTTTTTATAGTAGATGATAGGTAGATATAGTTTGATTTTTGTGGATATCGTCTTAGATAATGAAAATTCATATATTTTTAGGTTATTCTCCTTTTTTATTTTGGTATTTCTTATATATGTTAAATTTTATATATGCTAACTCCTAATATTTTTCTTTTAAGTTTCAATTCTACATTGTAGAGTTCATGTGCTAGATAGTGATGTTAGTTTTAGCATTTACTACCCCATATATTATTCTTATTGTATGATGTTTGGATATAGTTGATTATGGTTTCATGATTTGAGGTTATTTTTTGATCATGTTATGACTATTGATAATTAATAATGTGGTTTTGATAAGATTGAAACTTATTAAATTTTCATATGCTTTTTAATGTCATTTCAATAGTATTTTATTTAATGACATATTTATTTCTTTAGTACAAATTTTGGCCCAAAGTATGATGAATTAAAGGAAATTAGAGCAAAAGCCAAAGATAGTATTAATTTTAAAAAAGAAAAAAAAAAGAAAAAAAAGAAAAAAGTTTAAAATTGTCGTTTTGCATTAAGCAAAACGACGAGCTTTAGGAGCTTTAGGAGGCTAGGTGGACAAAAAACAAGAGAGGGGATTTAATTGTATTAAGCACGAGTCCCTAGGTTTGTTTTTTTGAGTTTTTGCAGCAGTCTTGGTGCTTTGGTCTAGTGTGTGGCTGTGGGGACTGCACAGGTAGGGGACGAGTCTTCCAAAGTGGAGAGGTTTGACTAGCAAGTGGGACGAGTCTTGCGAGGTGGGGGAGGCTGCTTCGATTGCTGGGCAGAAGTGGGAGCTATGGCTTGGAGCCATTGGCTAGCTTGCTCCACCATATTGCTGCACCTGCATGGATGCACAAGGAGACGAGACCTGCGAATCCACCAGCACACACACCTGCGTGAGGAGTCTGTCCGAATTGTTTTTGTTTATTCGTTTGTTTGCTTTATTATTCTTGTAATTTTCTTTATTTCCTTTGTTCTTTTAATAGTTGAATTTTAGTTATTTCTTGGTTAGTTTGAGTTTGTGTTTTAATTTTCTTATTTAATCTTTAAACATTTTTTACTTTCAAATATGATTTATAATTTCATATTTATTTTAAATTAATTATTAAGTTGTTTAAGGTTTTATTTTATATAGTTTCAATTATTTATTTAGTATTTGGTTCATCTTTGTTTA
>JAOXYD010000007.1:3452971-3463024 GCA_028565735.1 Pinacopodium congolense
GAAGTGACCTCTCAATTATTCTGCTTGCGAATTTGATTAATTAAGTGATTCATTCAATTTTCTTTTAATTTTTGTTTTAAAAGGATGTGGAAATGCCAATAAGATGATGCATTAAACTTGGTTAATTGTCTTTTACATGTGGAATTGAATTCTTAATTTAGGTTAACACTTGAAGAGGTATGAATTAAATTAAATGCATTATCGAATTAATATGATTGATCAATCTTATAACATTTCCATGCATCAAAATTCTTAAAGGATCGAGAAAGCATTTTAAATAATTATGGTATCAAAATTTGAATTGTTTTTCCTATATTTATATCCTATTATGAACTGAATGATTAATTAATTTGCTTGTGGACAAGCAAATGCTTAAGTGTAGGGGAATTGATAAGGGTCAAATTGATATAATTTTCATGGTTAATTTGTTCAATTACGACCGCTAATTAAGTATTTAATTGTTTAATTGATATCTTACATTGTTTGATTTGCAGAATGGAGCTTAATGATGAAGATTGAATCAAAAACATCAAGAACACCTCTTGATTCTGTCCATTAATGGCACCATGAGAGGGTGTCGTTGTCTAATGATCAAGGGGTCGTAGTAGTGTCTAGATTTCGACCACAGGGTGTCGTTATAAGGAGGCAGGGTGCCTTTGTACTCTAAGTCAACAATTTAAGCTCCATATCTTACAGATTTCAACCTTGGCGTGATCTTAATTAAGTCCCTTATCTCCTAGCATATGAGGGGAGTCTTCCAAAGTCTGCATACAACCAAAAACAACAAATAACATGCACAATCTAGAGATTTCCGACCATAGTAGTGAGAGAAGCTCTAGCTTCTCTCGTCTTTTTCTTCTTTGATAGACTAAGCTTCAAACACTTAGATTTCATGTTTCTAATTGTATTTTGGAGTTCTGCTTGTCAGAGATTGCAGCTAAGACACATATTTGAGTTCTAAATCATCTTAGGGGGTTTTCTAACTCAGATTTTTCGTTATATTCTCCTATTTTTTGGATTAAATCAAAGTTTAAGATCTTATGTGTATATCCTTGCATATGCTTCGATTTTCTTGCTAGATCTTGTGGATTCAGAGTTGTGGTACTGTCCAGAACAAGCTAAGGAGTTCAAGACTTGTCCAAAAGGGTTCTCAACACGTTTTGTAACTCCTAACTTATTTATTTCAGCTCATATTTATAGATCTATTCATAGCATGTGGTTTAAGATGCATATCATGTATGTTTTGATTTAAATAGTGGCTAATCGTATCTGTCACTATGGATTGATGTTTTGATGTTTTAGAATATTTTATATGCATGTTTATATGTCTATATTTTGCTTATTGAAGATCTGAAACTAACATAAGTAAGCTGGCCACTTAAGATTAGGGTTTAAGATAGTTGAAGCATGAGAAATCATCGTAAATTGCTTGAAAAATCAATAAACAACATAAATTAATCCTTGCATGACCAAACCTAGATTTTTTGTGAAAGTTGGAGTTCTAGACTGAATTTTCTAGAACTCACCTTCTTGAAATTTATGCCCATTTACTTGATTTTAAAACATAACCAAACCTTAAACAAGATTAAGTGGAGAAAAAGCAAAGTCTTAACCATAGCTTTGTTTTGATTTTGTGAAGGACTTTAATCAGACATTAAACCTATTTTTAAACTCGAATAAATCAACAATCATCTAATCCATAGCTCCTTTAAATATTTGGTAATTTTCAAAATTTTTCAGAAGTAATCAAAATCATTTTCTAAGATGTTTAAGCCAAAGTGCTCAATTTTAAGCTTTTTCCAAATTTCAATTCATTTCTTTAGATTTTCCTAAATAATTGTAATCCAATCAACCTAGTAATTAAGCAACATATTCCCCATAGGATCGACACTAGAAGTTTTAAATTTTACTCCACTTTATTACTTTTGCGATAGGTGCACTCGCCTAAAAAGTTCGTTGGTTTAAAAGTCAAATTATTTCCGACCACCCATCATTTTCAAAGTCACCTAACCAACGCAACAAGTTGTATATGGTTAAGAGAACAGAGTAGGTCAGGGAAAAAGGAGCAAAAAGGGATGATACCAGTTGACTCAGTAACAGAAATACAAACTCAAATTACATCCCTGGCTAAGTAATTAGACAATATGCCAAGAGCGTCTTCATCTTCAGTCAAAGCCATGAAATTACAATGAAAATTGTGAGGGCAAGATAACCATGATGCAATGGGATGTTTCTTATTAGGAGCAGATGGCACTGAGAAGGTAAATTTCATAGGCCAGACGCAAAGAGGTAATAACCCCTACTCCAACTCTTATAACCATAGGTGGAAAAATCACCCCAATTTTTCTTGGAGTTCGAACAATGCAAGAGGCCAAGTGAGTACACAAGGACCTCCCAGATTTCAGCAAGATGGCTTTGGATCTTTAGAGAATAAGATAGATAGGATGATGGATAAGCTAATGGATGCATTGCGTTCTAAGTTAGAAAGCCAAGAAGCAATGTTTTACTATATTACAAAGAATCATGCCTCATCCATTCGCAACTTAGAGACATAGGTAGGTCAACTTGCCAACTCTTTGTCTTCTAAAAGGGTAGGTAGCCTACCAAGCAAGACAAAGGCCATCCTAAAGGAAAAGCTTAAGGAGATCACACTTTGGAGTGACAAGTAGCTGGAGGAGCTGAGTGTGCAAATGGATAGCCAAGAGAAAGGGAAGGGCAAGGAGATAGGAGAAGAGAAAGAAGAAGAGAGGCCTTATATGCCATCGCCACCCTACAAACCCAAGATTCTATATCTGCATAGGGTGAGGAAACACTAAGTACATGTGCAGTTCTCCAAGTTTCTGGAGAAATTGAAGAAGCTCTATATCAATTTGTTTTTGGTAGAGGTATTGGAATGTATGTCCAAGTATACAAAGTTTCTTAAGGACATATTGATGCACAAAAGCACTGGGGAGGACAACCAAATGGTTACCTTGACAGAGAATTATAGTTTTATAATCTCCAGCAACATACCATCAAAGCTGAAAGACCCAGGGAGTTTTACTATTCCTTATGTTGTTGGTGATTTTGAATTCTCTAAATGTTTATATGATCTAGGAGCAAGTATTAACTTGATGCCTCTGTCTATTTTCAGAAAATTGGGACTAGGAGAGGTTAAGCCACCATCCATGCTCATGCAGCTTGCAGATCAATCCATCAAGAGGCCATTTGGAGTTGTGGAAGATGTGTTAGTAAAAGTAGATAAATTTATTATTCCTGTTGGTTTTGTTATGTTGGATTTTGAGGAAGATAGAAACTATCCCTTGATTTTGAGTAGGTCCTTTATGAATACTAGTAGGGCATTAGTGGATGTGTATGAAGGGAAACTTACTTTGAGAGTTTGTGATGAGCGAGTTGAGTTTAATATGTCTAAATTCTTAAAGAAGTCAATAGATGGTAATATATGCATGAAGATTTATGTTGTGGATGAATGTGTAAAGGAGGTTGAAGAGGACGTTGGTGAAGTTGTTAAAACAAATAGAGATGAGAGTATAGGTGAAGTGCAAAGATGTGAGGAAATTAAGCTGGAGAGATTAAACAAAATAAATGCACCCACACCACCTTCTATTGTTGAGCCCCCCATCTTAGAGCTTAAACGCTTACCTACCTACTTGCGATACACCTTTCTAGGTGAGAACCATACTCTGCCTATTATTATCTCTAACTAATTGGATTTCGAACAAGAAGAGAAAATGGTAGAAACCATTTAAAAGAGGATGAGAGTAATGGGGTAGCAAATTTTCCATATTAGGGGAATTAGCCCTAATTTAGTGATGTGCAGGATTAACCTTGAGGAAGGTTGCAAAACAGTGAGGGAGAGATAAAGGAGGTCAAACCCAAACATGCAAGAGGTGGTAAAGAAGGAAGTAGTGAAGCTGTTAGATGCGGTGATCATTTACCCCATTTCATATAGTAAGTGGGTGAGTCTAGCGCAATGTGTGCGTAGGAAGGGTGGCATGACAGTGATGGAAAATGAAAAAGGTAAAAATTTTTTATCAAGGACCGTCATAGGGTGGAGAGTGTGCATTGACTATAAGAAACTCCACCTGGCCACTAAGAAAGACCATTTTCCCTTAACTTTTGTGGATCATATGATTGAGGGGGTAGTTGGTCATGCTTTCTATTATTTTCTTGATAGATATTCAAGATACAATCAAGTGTTTATGTATCCACAAGATCAAAAGAAGATCACCTTCACGTGTCCTTATGGGACCATTACTTCAGACGGATACCTTTTGGCTTATGTAATGCACTTTCCACATTCTAAAGGTGCATGATGGCCATCTTTTCAAACATGAATGAGAATTTCATAGAGGTATTTATGGATAACTTCTCTGTCTTTGGAAACTGTTTTGATCATTATTTTTTTAATTTAGACAAAGTGCTTCAAAGATGTGAGGAATGCCATTTAGTCTTGAATTAGGAGAAGTGTCTCTTCATGGTCCAAGAGGGCGTTGTATTTGGCTACAAGATCTCACACAAGGGTATGGAGGTAGATAGAGCCAAGACAGAAGTGATTGAAAAGCTTCCACCTCCTACTATCATTAAAGGCATCCTAACGTTCCTTAGTCATATAGGATCCTACTGGCGGTTCATTAAATATTTTTCTCTCATAGCTCGGCCATTGACTCATCTGTTAGTTAAAGATGTGCCCTTTGTATTTAACAATGATTGTTTAAACTCTTTTAACAAGTTGAAGAAGGCACTCACAACTGCACCCATTTTGACATCCCCATATTTCCTACTTCCCTTCAAAATTATGTGTGATGCAAGTGATTATGCCATCGGTTGTATGCTTGGACAGCAAAAGAACAAGTGCCTCCATACCATCTACTATGCAAGTAAGACCTTGATGGAAGCATAACTGAATTACACCACAATAGAAAAGGATTTGCTCGATGTGGTATTTGCATGTGAGAAATTCCGTTTTTATCTTTTAACCTCACATGTTATTGCTTTTAAAAATCATGTGGCATTGCCTTATCTTTTTTCTAAGAAAGATGCCCAAGCTAGGCTCATCCGTTGGGTACTTATACTCCAAGAATAAAACTTCAAAATCAAGGACAAAAAGGGAGCGAAAAATGTTGTAGCAAACCACCTCTCAAGGCTTGAAGTGGGGAACCAATAAGAAGAAGAGATAATTGACGAGCATTTTCCTAATGAAGCACTAATGATGGTAGAGAATCCCTTTCTCCCTTGGTTTGTCGATATTGTGAATTATCTTTCAGGTGGTATCCTTCCCTCTGACCTCTCTTATCAGTAAAGGAAGTGTTTCTTATCCAAGTGCTCTAGATATATTTGGGATAAACCTGTGTAATATAAAAGCTGTGTTGACAATTTGATTGACAAGTGTGTCCCTAATGATGAAATGCTTGAAATTGTTACCCATTGTCATAGTTCAGCATATGCAAGACATTATATAGTGAACAAGACGGCTACACGAATTTTAGAGTGTGGATTCTATTAGCCCACCTTATTCAAGGATGTTCGAGACTTTGTGATGAAGTGTGAAAAGTGCCAAAGATTATGGAATATTTCAAAAGGGGATGAGATGTCGCTTTCCAACATCTTAGGGGTAGAGGTATTCGATGTGTAGGGTTTGGATTTCATGGGACCCTTTCCATCTTCCCTAGGTAATTCATATATCTTGGTGGGAGTTGATTACATTTCTCGATGGGTTGAAGCCATAGCCACTCCAACCAATGATGGAAAGGTGGTGCAAAGATTCATCAAAAAGCTTTTCATGAGATTTGGAGTGCCTAGAGCAATCATTAGTGATGTTGGAAGTCATTTTTGTAACAGACCTTTTGAAATTCTATTAAAAAGATACAATGTGCATCATCAAGTGGCGACCCCATACCATCCACAAATGAGCAGCCAAGTGGAAGTAGTGAATCAAGAATTGGAGACGATTTTAGAAAAGGTAGTAAGCACCTCACGGAAGGATTGGGCTTTGAAGTTAAATAACACACTTTGGGCGTATAAAACATCTTTCAAAACACCTATAGGTACTACACCTTATAGACTTGTGTATGACAAGGCTTGCTATTTGCCTTTGGAGTTATAGCTTAAAGCCTATTGGGCAATTCGGAAGTTAAATATGGATTAGAGGCTTGTGGGTGGAAAAAGGTTGCTACATCATGATGAATTGGAAGAGTTCAAGTTTAGGGCCTTTGAAAAGGCTAAATTGTACAATGAAAGGGTAAAAAGGTGGCATGATGGTCACATCAAGAAAAAAGGAATTCAAAAGTGAACACTTGGTGCTATTATTTAATTCAAGAATTAGATTGTTCCCTGGAAAGCTCAAGTCAAGGTGGAATGGACCTTTCAAATTCATTCAAGTGTTTAGTCATGGTGCATTGAAATTAGAGAACACCAAAGGTGAAACATTCAAAGTCAATGGCAATAGGGGCAAGCTCTACTTTGGAGGAGATCTTTCACAAGAGAGGGAAGTAGTTTCTTGACTTTCTTTGAGCCTAATTTAATTGCATTAGAGTTTGGTAAAACTCATTACCTTAAATGAAGCATGTTTTGCGTATCTTTTTAGCAGTTCTAGTGGTAGTTCTTAGCTTTGAAGTTGTTACTAGCTTTAATCTTCTCTTTTCCTTTGGTTTATGGCTTATTTTCTTAAGGTAGGTTGATGTTTTTAGGTAGATTTTATTGTTTAAGGTTGTGTTTGGAAGTTTGAATTGAGATTGAGGTATTTGAACACTTGAGTTTTGCATTTTAAAACTGGTAAGGGAGTTTTCCCTGTCACGATCATGACCAGAGGATTTCTAAAACTCTTTGTCACGATCGTGACAGGAGGGTTTGGTCATGATCATGACCAATACGGCAGTCGCAAAGGTTAAAAACCTTATCTTTTCCCCTCTTCTTATTTTCTTTCTTTCTCTCATGCCTCCCTTTCTCCAATTCCAGCACCCTCACCCTTTTTTTCCTCCATTTCTAGCTTAGATTTCCTCAAACCTAGTGAGTTTTTAATGATTTCTTCCTAAAATCTTCAAGGTTTGGCTATTTCCTTCTTGTTCCTCCCATTTTTTACAAATTCTCTTCCTTTCTTTCATCCATTTATGCGTCTCTCTCTGTCTCATGACTGATATTCCTTTATTTTTGGTTTTTTTCACCATTCTTCTATTTTCTTCACAGGTATTTGCACATCATGCCTCTAAGAACCAAGACCCTTTGCCAAAAATCCATCCAACCCATTCAAGCTGAAGTGTAGGCAGTGATACAAGGAACATCTTTGCATATTTTAGAGCACCTTTCCCAATCTTTTCCTAATATGAAGGCACTAGGTACAATCTTTTAAAGGGTAGGACTATTCATACACCTCATTATTTTGATTTTACTCTCTTAAAAGAAGTATGGCTTAAATAAAAATTATTGAGATTGTGTGCTAAAGGTGGTTGGACTCAATTCGTTCAAATGGATTATCCTATTTTCGCTAAATTAACACTTGAGTTCTTTACCACCTTACATTTTAAATCATCTAATTCAACTAAATTTTGGTTTAAGTTAAGGGGCAAGGCTCACAAGTTAGATGAAAAAGTTTTGGACTCACCTTTTGCTTTTCTTAAAGGCCATGCAGAAGATGCCCATCAAGATTTTTCTACCAATAGTTATTGACATTTTTTAACTGAGCTATCGAAATTCAAACTACAAAATGCTTCAAATGCTAATATTCTCAACCATGAACGTTTATTATTGCATAAGTTTATTTGTTATGCTATTTTTTCCAAGACACAAGGTAACAAATGTTTGACTAGAGAATTATTTTTATTATGGTGTATGGATAAGAAGGTCAAAGTTCGTATGTCCTTCTATTTTTTTTCCAGTTTTGATGTAATTAGTGACTAAAAAGGGATATTATTTAGGCCTAGGGTATTTAGCCACTGCATTAGTACAACATTTCAATATTTATACTGTTGGACTAACCCTTATTTCATGTGTGTACTTTGATCTCTCTTTATCTGCGTAGCTCGGAAATCCTTTGGTATAGTAACACAGAGCTTTGAGATCCTCGGACCCGTACTACAATAAGGCATAGGTTTTCTAGTGAGCCTCCAAGCCGTAGGGATGCCCATTCTTATGATGGCAATTCAAGTGATGATTTGGATGAACCAGGATGGAAGGTGTACAATCTACTCGAGGGCCAAAATAATCAAACACAACAACAATTGGCTGCATTGAATGAGAAGATGCAAATGGTGATTTAACGTCAATGCTATCTTGAAAGGAAGATTCACAAAGCTTAGGCAATGCAAGGACTTTAAGTCCCCTAACCAACACCATCGCCCCCTCCCTCTCCATAAGCTTTCGTACCCTCTGTTTCATTATTGTTTGTTTCTTTTATCTATTTTTCATGTGTTTTATTGCTTTGTGAATTTGATTATTTGGTGAATTTGTATTTATGTTCTTTTCTTTAGTTGTTGTCTTCACACATTGAGGATAATGCGTTCTTCAAGTGTGGGAAGATAGCTTTAGCTTTTTGTTTGTGGTTTCATTGCATTTTTGCATGTCATTTAGGATGCATGATAGGTTTTTAGTACTAGTTTTTTGTGTTTGCATGTCACTTTCCTTACATTTCAACCTTTGTAATGATGTGTTGCTATCAAATTATATCATAGTAATTGGAATGGGATTTAGATGCATGGTTGAAGTTGAATGAGGCCACTTAGATAGAAGGTGAATAATACGGATTGACTTAAGTAGTTAGTTACATAGGTTTACTTAGAAACTGGTATTGGAGTGATTAGGTGATGCATAAAAATAGGATGGGTCTTCAATTAAGCATAAGTGAGGAGTTAAGCCTATATGACTCTATTCCAAAGTCATTCCAATCTTTGTGTGTGTGATACTCTCATAGGTAGTTATCTCTAGAACTTGATCTGAACTAATTTTAATCTATTAGATGCTTGCTAAATAAAAGTGATAAAGGCCCTCTTTCTTTTAACTTTTAGCTTAAATGACCTACCTATGTCATTATCCTTTGCAAACCCCCTTGAGCCTTTGACCTTTTTGTTTCTTGAAGAAAACACCTCATGTTTAAACCCTCAAACCCTATTAACTTACCCTATCACAAGTTTAATGAAGTACTAAGTTTGCATTAGTTTAGGATTTTGGCTACATTTTGTTTTTTGAGATGCTTTGAGCAATTTTGAGTACTTCTACTTATAGGGCACATTGCATTTAGCTACTATTTTCTTCATTTTTATTGTTCAAAAAGAAAAAAGAGAAAAAATAAAAAAAGAGACAAATAAGAAAAATAAAAGAAAAGGAATAACGTGTAGTAGCAATAGTATGTGAAGAGTACTAGTAGTTATATCCTTTTGTATATCTCAGAAGTTCATTTTGTTTCCTTTGGCATACTTGGTACTTCATTAATGCTTGTGAAGAACCCTTCATACCCTTTTTGACCGACCTTAACCCTGACCTTATTACAACCCTTAGCAAACTCCTTTTGATATCTTTGTGCATGTAATCACTATAGAGAAGAATTGGTGTATTTGCAAGCATATGGTAGTGTGTTTTCCTATAGAGAGTTTTAAGTGAAACATTAACCTTTAAACACTTGAGTGAAAAGAGTGAATTTCATGAGGAAGATCCATTTTGATTTTATGCTTGCCTTTAATCGATATTGGCATAAGTTGAGTTTGTTTGTGTATCGATGAAAACTAGTCTTGATGCATATAATAGCTTGACATTTGAATTGGCCAAAGTTTGAAACATTGCATGCTCTGAATCCTTGTGAAGATGAATTGACGGGCTAGATTGGTTATGTTTGATTTTGCTTAAGGACAACCAAAGGTTTTGGTGTGGGGAAGTTGATAAGTGTGCTTTTAGGTTGTTTTTAGGTGTTTTAAGTCTTTCTTTATGTGTTTTAGTTTTAATTTATTTCTTCTTTTATATCTTTTGCATATTTGCATGAAACTCATAGTGTTTAAGTGTTTCTTTATTTTATCTAGTGATCAAGGGTAAATTTGGAGCTTATTTGAGGGATATTTTGATGTACCT
>JAOXYD010000007.1:3485781-3506648 GCA_028565735.1 Pinacopodium congolense
TTTCATTTTGTTTCTTCAGATGTTTTACAAGTATTCATAAAGTACAATGTAAAAGTGATAACCTCATATCTAAGTCTAGAAGTCATCTAAGGGGGTTTCTTAACTCAAATTATTACTTCATTTGCTTTATTTTTTGAATTTATCAAAGCTCTTAACTCATGGTTGTTTTGCAGCTCCTAAACCTTATTTTATAGTTCATATTTTAGATTTATCAAGATATGATGCTTAAGTTGTCTATTTTGATCAAGTTGTGTAGCTAAATCATATTTATTTCTATGGATTGGGTCTGAGTTTTGTTTATTGAAGCTTTGGAAGCACTAATTTTGAGGTAGTCACTTAGGACTAGTGTTAAAGATAATCTAAGCTTGAGAATCAACTTATTTGTTGGAAAAATCAATAAGCAGCACATATTAATCAATGAATGACCAAAATTTGATTTTTTATGAGAGTTAGAGTTCTGAGTTAAAAAATCCAGAAGTCATCTTCTTGAAGTTAAAGCACATTGACTATATTTAAAGCATAACCAAACTTTAAACTAAGTTTAATGTAGATAAAGCAAAGGTTTAACCATAGATTTTTTTTTAATTTTGTAAAGGAACTCTAATGTGCCCTTAAAATTGTTTAAAGCTAAATTAAATCATCAATCACCTAATCCTTAACTTAGTTTCACTTTGGTAATTTTTAATTTTTTAAAAATAATTAAAAATTAATTTTGAAGTATTTAAGCTGGGTTAGAGTAGTTTAGTATTTTTCAAGATTTTAATCAAATTAATTTTATTTTTCTAGATAATTGTGATCTAATCAACCTAGTAATTATTTGTTTTCCCTATGGGATCGACATTTTAAATTTAAAATACTTCACTTTGTTGCTTGTTTGACAGGTACAATTTCCTTATCACATTGGTTTTTGAAGTAAAATCGTTAAAATTATTTTACATTTTGTAATCACTTAACTAACGAACAATAGAGCAATAGGATCATATCTCCGTTGTTGTCCTTGGAACCCATCAATTGCATTAACCTACTAGTCATCTTGTAAAGAAGGACATTTATCTTTAGTATGATTAGCTAAAGCACAAATATCATATACCTTTTTAGGCACCTTGCCCATGACTGCTTGCCAGACCAAAGATGTTAAGTTGGCCACTTACTGTTCCAGCTTGGAACTGGAAATTTCCTTCGCTTGCTTTGTTAAGGATGAGGCACCATTGTGGTTCCCCAAATAATGAGAATTGGCCACCATTGTTGCTATCAAGTTCTTCATATCCTCCAAGGTTTTATTAACCATAGCTCTACTACTTGTTACATCAATAATATTCCTGTTCAAAGGATGCAAACTCTCATAAAAATATTGAATTAATAATTGCTCACTTATCTGATGGTTTGGATAACTATTACAAAGCGTCTTGACGTGCTACTAGTACTCATGCAGTGACTCCTCTATATCCTGTCTGATACCATAGATCTCCTTCTTTATGTTGGTAGCTCTCGAAACAGGGTAGTACTTTTTAAAGACCATTTATTGCATTTACTCCCAAGTGTTGACTAATCCTGTGGGCAAGTCATAAAGCCACTCCTTGCTTACATTAGCTAAGGCAAAGGGAAATTCCTTTAGCTTTAGTTTCTTCACTGTGACTCTCGCTGGCTTCATACCTGAGCATGCAACATGAAACTCCTTTAAGAACTTCTTGAGGTCTGTGATGTACCCTGATCCTAAAGAGCTAATGTCTCGAAAACTTGTAAAAGTAGGCAAGGTAAGAATTAATCTTAGTCTAATATCAACGTTTGGATTATAATCTGGATAACTAATACAAAGAAAATTGGGATTGAAAGTAGGAGCTGCAAGCTCTTTCCTTTAATGATGTTCCATGGTCTGTTCTACTTCTTCCTCCTCTGTGAACTCTTTTGAACTTACATCAACATCTTTTTCAAAGGATGTGGAACTACTACTCTTAGGAAGTTGTGTATGGCTTGTTTTCTAGCTTTGATGAAATATAGTACGACCTGAAATAGGAGAAAAATAGATAATTTTAGGTTGAGAAAGTAAAGAAACCTTATTTTGCTCAACAAATTTTTGTAAACAAATGTGTTTAAGGAACTGTGGGACATGTAAAATGAATTAAAGAGAAAAAAAGATTAGCAAAAACAAAAATAAATACAACGCAAGAAACAACAAATAACAAGCGCCAACCCCCCAGCAAAAACGCCAAAAGTTTGGTGAGTGGTCACAAACTACCAATTAATAATGCCTAACTAGACCTTATAATGCAGTAGATGGCAAGTTAGGGTCAAACCACAAGGAGTTAGAATGTTACCGCTTTTCTAAACATTGTAAAGAAAAGAAAACAAAAAACTCCTGAAGATGATCGAGCTAAAATAAGTTAAGATGCAAATAATGCAATCAAGAGACAAATAGAAAGCAAAGCACGAACAGGGGTACTGAAAATAATAACGAAATGGGCAGAAGGTATCATAAGGATTCTGGGATAATCATTGATTCTTAAATTTGGATAAATGGTGCTCTAACTAAGGTGCTAGCCTATAAATTTGAACAAGCTTTCAAACCCTCAGTTCCTCTAACTTAGGTAATCTACTAAGCTTTAAAAATGCCCCTCTCTTCACTATAACCTAGACTAAGCTCTCTAGCTTTAACTGTAAAGACGCATTAAGTACTAAGAAACGACTAACATAGGTCACTAATACATAAGATAGAAAAGTGTAACCTCCTAGAATAATTGGTTAAATATCCTAACAAAACCAACTAACATATGGCTACCATTTAGAAATTGCCCAGGATAATTGTTTATCAGATGCTCAACCTTATGATTCAAATTAGGAAATTACCTAATGGATGACCAAGCTTAGAAGCAACTCCAAATTCATATCATTTAACCAAATTCCTAAACCAACCGAGTCTATAAGCACCAAATCAATGCAAAGTAAACTCCCCTCCCATAAGTAATCAGCCCATCATCACTCCTATACCTTCAAAGTACTTAGGAATTTAGCCACACATATTTAAATAAACTAAAACAAAGATTAAACAAACATAATGCATAATTAAATAAAAGTACGCTTGAAATTTTAGAACACTAAAGGAAAAACACAATTCAACTCTTAAAATAACATAAACTTAAGTAAACTTTTCTATTAATGAATTAACTAAAATCTATTTCAACAAAACTCAAATTAATATTCTAAAAAAAATTCAACACCTAAAAATTGAAAAAAATTGATTGATATCCTAACAACATGCATAAATCATAACTATCAAGGATATATTAACCAAAACATTAAGAATAAATGCTAACCTATTAAATAACGATTCACACAAATTAATATTTAACAAAGAAAATTTTCAAAATATAAAACTCAAAGCTTAAACGATTAGAATATAGGATGGAAAATTGAAAATAAAAGTCTCACATTCATATATAAATAAACAAAGTTCCCTAAATTGACAAGAACTTAAGCTACAGATTTATAAACAACCAACCTAAGCATTCGTGAAAGCAAGACATTGATAATAACTAAAAAAGCATTAAAATAGTGAGCTAAATCTTTAAGCATTTGAAATTATTCATAAAGCATATTTGAAATTAAAAACAAGACAACCAAAGTTAGTAAAAATAATGAATAACATAAAGGATACAAGAACAGTGAAAAGAAAATTGAAAAACCCAAGTAAACTAAGCAAAACACTGCTACTAACCCAAGGAAGAACACGTTGATGTCAAGCTCCATGTCATCCAAGCCTTGAAAGTTTGCAATTTTTGGAATTAAAATTCTCCTAGAAAGATTGATGCAAGCATGTCCTATCTAGGAAAAGTAGAAAGCAACATCCACTTCTTGCAAAGCTTCAAGCTTTCCTAGAAAGCAAGGATGCAACGACCTTACCTATGAAGAGCTTTTTGTCTCCTCTCCTTTTGTGAGTGCTTTGCCAAATTTCTCAAAATGGAAGCCCTTTTTTATTTTTCACCACTCTCTTTTTGGCTGCCTAATTAACAAAAACTGGATTAATTTTTCTTGTCTCCTTTTCTAAGGTTATGTGTCTTCCAAGATAAGAATGGCCCCTACCTTAATTTTTTTAGCTAGGTCGTTTTATTCTCCTCTCCATTTAATCCATGTGATGCCATTGTATGTATCAAGGAAGGCTCCTATCCATTTAACAAGTGATTCCATATTGAATGAAGAAAATTAGTTTTCCTCCCCTCTATTTAATCACACATTATGCTCTTTCTTTAAACATTTGATTGGATGCCATTTTACAAGAGCATCAAGTGTTTCCAATTTCCATTTCAAGAGAGCAAGTGACATGTGATGATGACTTAATCTTTTCTTAATCCATAATTTTAATTTTTTATCTTTTATTTTCCAAACTTCATGTTTTGATCAATATCTTTTGATAAGATGGTAAACCTGTCATTAATCACAATATAACACAAATTGAGTACTTTATATAAAAAATAAGGATGAATTCAAATGAAATAACTTATAAAAACTTAACCAAATTTATTCCTATCAATAAATTTTAAAAATTTTATGCAATGAATATGCAATTTTAAGCCCTTAAAGTTATTGGACCTTGAAATAAGAATGAGAACCAAATTCAAACTTCTTACAAACTTTTTGAAGATCCTAGCTTTCTTAATTTTACTTTATATCCAATTTTTGTTTTCAAATCCATTCGTTTCACTCTAAATTTTGATTAAATAAACTTATCTTTCAAAACCTTCATCATAAAGTTAATCATTAGTAATAAACATCCTTCTTTATCATTAGAACAAAGATTGAAACTTCCCTTAGTTCAAAAATTTTTTTTGACAAGGAGTTATCACCTAATAGATCTAGGAATCACATGGTATATGATTGTTAAAGATGTTATCTTTCTAATTTAAATTTATTTGGGTTGCTGAGCAAACCTAAGAATAATTAAATTAAATGGGATCTTTTCCCACCTAAGAGATTAAATTAATATTTTCATAATAATAGTGAGGGCTATTATTAAAAAATTAATAATGAGAGTTACCAAATATATCATTAAAATCATAATCTAATTTAGTTGTCATGATATTTAACCAATTTCTTGCTTTCATTATGTATATAAATATATATTAACAAATGAAATTTAATTAAAAAAAGGTTTCTCATAAAGGAGTTGCAGATGTGACATGGTACTATAAGGACCAAAATCTAGAATACTAAAAGTCATAAGAAATCTTGAAGGAAAACCCATTACAAGAGAAGAAATAGATCAAGAGTTAACTTGATTTAAAATGATTTGCATCTCATCCTATAAAATAAGATAGGAAGAACATGACTTACACTAGAACATACATGTCGTGACTCATCCTTGCCTTTTGATAGAAAAGCCTCTAGCGTTCACAAATTCTAAGTTCTTGAAATTCTTTTAGTGATGTTCAAATTTGGAAGCTTAGAGAATAAAAATTTTCTAATATGAGCCAATAATTTGGAAAAAAAAAGGAGTTAGTAAGTTGTTCTACATGCTTGAAATTTTCATTATTCCTTTCTTTATCGATGGAGTATATACAACATCTAAAAAAATTTTAAAACACATTCCACTCTTCAGTTGAAATAAGGAAGGTTTCACCTAGTTTTGATGATGATACAACAATCTTGCTACTATTTTATGTTAGTGTGTTTGATGTGTTTAAAAAATAGGTGTTGATAAGGATCAAAGAAAAACATGCTTAAGTAAAAAACCAAGCTAGAATTTTAATAAGTTGTTGGTCATATATGGCTTTTAAGAGGGGGTGAATTAAGTGATAAACATTTTATAGAGATCATAAAAATACTTTACCTAAATTGTGGAAGCTAGAAAAAATTATTGAAATGAAAAAATAAGATGAAATAAGTTTGTAATATTGAATAAGAATAAGAAAGAAATGCAAATGGAAAATTACAATGTTACAACTTACAAACTCCTTTTGAGGCTTAAGGATAACCCTCTCTTGTTCTTTTTTTAAGGCTCAAGAATAACCTTGTCATGTTCTTTTTTAAGACTTAAAGATAACCCTCTCTTGTTCTTTTTTTAAGGATCAAGAATAACCTTGTCATGTTCTTTTTTAAGACTCACGGATAACCTCACGAGTACAAGCCCTTAGTGGTAAAAAAGGACTCAATACTCAATGGCAGCACAATAACAAGCCTCACAAGACTTTACTTTATACAAAAGATAACAAGAGGCTCAAAACACTTCTCAAAACACATATAATGACTTAGACTTTCTTAGTGTAACTCGTTTATTGTTTCTCTTCTACTAGTCCAGTAATTTATAATGCTAATTAGGATCAATAAGCTCTTACACTATATCTTCAATGTTCATCATCTTCATTAAGTCTTATTATCATTGCAAAATATGACCAATCCTGATCTTTCGTTGTGTAATCTTCTTATTTGGTCAACCAATAGTTAACATTCGATTGACTAGCCTTCTTCTTTTTTTTTCTCATTCAGTCGATCAGTACTTGGATGTAATCAACCGATAACCTTTCCTACTTCATTTAGTCTATCGATGTTCATTCGGTCGACTAATCTTCTTTAAATGATAGTAACTATCAAAGTCTTTTCTTCACATAGCCCTCTTCAACACTTGATAAACTCCAAGAATTTTGTCTAATGTACTTTAAATTTCATTTCAAAACACCTATCCTTACAATACACATAAACAAAGGCATTAGTACTAAAGATGTTGACAAAAACCATGTGATGACAAAACAAACAAACAACATGATCAAGACTCCTCATAAATCAAACAAGAATTAAAGAATTCAAGGTAACCAGCTCCCCCTCAACTCATGCATAAGGTAAAAAAAATCACATCTTCTCCCCATTTTTGGAATCAATAAAAAAGCCATAAGATATCATAGTAAATGTCCATCAATCATGCCAATTTCTATTTTAATCATACAAAATCAATCTTCTCATAAAGTTTTAGTGAAAATATTTATTAATTAATGCAATATATCAACAAACTTAAGTTCTATATCTCCATTTTGAACATGATCTCTAATAAAATGATAACGAATTTCAATATTCTTAGTCCTATAATGTGGAATTAGGTTCGTTTTCAAACAAATAGTACTATTATTATCACATTATATGGGAATTTTATGAATATTCAAACCATAGTCTCTAAGTTGTTGTCTAAGCCACAATACTGGAGTGCAACAACTACGGGTGGCTACATATTTGTCTTTTGTAGTAGACAAAGCAATAAAATTTTATTTTCTATAAAACCATGAAATTAGTGCATTACCTAAAAAATGGCATACACTGAATGTACTTTTCATATCTAATAAACTTCTCGCATAATAAACATCAATATAATCAAATAAATCCAATCATGCATTCCTAGGATACCAAATTCCTAAATTCAATGTACCACATAAATATCACAAAATACATTTAATAGCTAATAAATGAGATTTCTTAGGAGAAGATTGAAAGTTTGCATACAAATAGACACTAAACATGATAATAGGTTGACTAGTAGGTAAATATAGTAAACTACTGATAATATCTCGATATTCCTTTATTTCCACTTCTTTACCATCTTCATCCTTATTTAATTTTGTGGATGTGCTCATTGGAGTGCCCAAAATTTTTCTTTGATCCATGCCAAAATGCTTGAGTAGCTCTCTTATGTACTTTTATTGGTTGATGAAGATGCCATCCTTCATTGGTTTGATTTGGAGTCCAAGAATGAAATTTTATTCTCCCATCTTTAATTCTCCAATCATACTCCTCTCGAATCCCGTACTCATATACTTAGCAAATTCTTGACATAAAAGTTCATTAGTAACACCAAAAATGATATCATCTACATAGATTTGAATGATTAACAAATCCTTTTTATCCTTCTTAATAAACAAAGTTGTGTCTAATTTTCCTGTTCCAAATTATTTTCAAGTAAAAATTCACTTAATCTATCATACCATGCTCTAGGTTCTTGTTTTAAACCATATAAATCTTTAGATAGTTTAAAAACGTGTTTGGTTACATCATGTCTTTCAAAATTTTAGGGTTGCTCAAAATAAACTTCTTGTTGTAAGAAATCATTTAAAAGTTCACTTTTAACATCCATTTGAAATAATTTAAATCCCATATGAGATGCAAATACAAGTAAAAGCCTAATGGCTTCTAATCTAGCTATAAGGGCAAAAGTTTCATCATAGTCTATTCCTTCTTCTTCGTTATAACATTGAGCCACTAATCTTTCGTTGTTTCTAACAATATTTCCCTATTCCACTAAATTGTTATTGGATACCCATTTAGTACCTATTATTGGATGATTTATAGGCCAAGGTACAAAAGTCTAAACTCTTTTTTGTTCAAATTTATTTAATTTCTCATTCATAGCTAAGATCCATTTCTCACCATCTAACGCCTCTTCTATAGTCTTAGGTTAAATTTTTTAAATGAAGTTAAGATCTAATAAATTAAAATGAGAGCTAGTGGTTGCCCCTTAATGGATAACACTTATATTTTGTTCGGAGTGATGATCCTTTCTACATTTCCAATCTCTTGGTAGATCTTCATTTCTCCTTTATTCACTTGGTTCAACAATTGGCTCTTGAGATGTTTGTCCTTTGTCATTAAGTGAAGGATTCTCTAAGCCACTAGATAGACCTGTATTATCAATCTCAAGCAGTTTCTTTCTTTTGAAAGTTTTGGTTTCATCAAATACAAAATGCATGGATTCTTCTATAACATGAATGACCTTGTTATAAACTCTATATGCTTTATTAGATAAAGAGTATCCTAAGAAAATTCCTTCAATTGTTTTAGAGTCAAAATTTCCCAAATTATCTTTTGTATTCAAGATATAGCATTTGTAACCAAAAACTTTAAAATGATTAATTTTTAGTGTCTTTCCATTCAAAATTTCATGAGGTGTTTTGTCTAAATTATGCCTAATGTTCACTTTATTGATAATATGACAGGGACATGCAATATCGTAGGCCAAAAAATATATAGGCAAATCATACTCATTTATTATAGTTCGAGTCATTTCTTGTAAAGACCTATTATTTCTTTCTACTACACTTTTTTTTAATGATGTCCTAAGTGTTGAAAAGTTATGTGAAATAAATGATCATAATAAAAATATTCAAATAGGTCATTATCAAATTTTCTACCACGATCACTTCTAATAGATGCAATAGAAAAAGATTTTTCATTTTGAATGTTCTTCGCAAAACTAACAAATCATTTAAAACATTCATCTATTATATTAAAAAAACAAAACCTAATTAAATATAAAAAATTCATCAATAATAATAAAAGCGTATGATTTTCCTCCTGATCTGGCTACTCTAGTAGGGCTAAACAAGTCTGTATGAAGCAATTCAAGTGGTTTAGATGATGTTATCGATTTTTTGCTTGAAAGGAGCTTCTTACTTGCTTTTCCATTTGACATGCTCCACAAATTTTATCTTTTTCATACTTCATGCTTGGATGTATGAAGTATAAATGTTTCCTTCTCTTTTTCCTAAGAAAATAATACTATCATCATCTGTTTTAGAGATAATACATTCATCTTATAGAAAGCAAAATTTATAACTTTTTCCCCATAATTGACTTATACTTAATAGATTATGCTTTAAAACTTCAATAAGCAATACATTATCGATTAAACAATTGTTATCTTTAACTAATTTTCCAATGCCAATTACTTTAGCCTTGGCATTGTCACTGAAAGTGACAAATCCTCCATCCTTGCTTTTGAAAGTGATGAACTGTGAAGGATTGCGAATCATATGTCACGAGCATCCAATATCTACATACTATTTATTTCTTATTTTGATGTCCTACAAAACACAAAATTAAATTTAGGTACCCATCTTGGGTCCTTAAGTGTTAGCAGCATACTTGACTCATCCTTTTAGTATTAATAACCTTTAATCTATAAATTCGATAGAAAATAATACTACGTATAAAGAGTTAAATATAAAGTTTCATAATTTTTTTATGCTATGGCCATGAAAAGTTAAAAAATAAATGAATATTAATTTAATTTATGAAAAGAAAAAGAATTGGGAACCAACAGCCTATCGGTCAGTTAGATCAAGCTTATCAATTGACCAAACTATGTTAGGTTGACTAATGTTTATGGTCAATCGACCGAACCCAAAACTATAACCTTTAGATATGAAAATTTTGTTTATAAATATAAAAGCTTGAATTTGAAGAGATTTATCTAACTTTTGGAATCTAAATTGTTTTGGTTCTTTGAGTATTATACATCCTATATTCATTAGACACGTTATTAAAACGATCATAACAGAAATGTGAGACATGTACATGGTGTTTACAATAGAAGCAACGTAAAGAAGTGTAAAATCTATGGGAATTTCTTTGTCTAAAAAAGAATATGGGATCTTTGAAAATATTGTCTAGGTTGAACAAACTATTTTCTATCATTTACATGTCTTTGAGAAAATTTCTTAGGCCTTAGAGTATCAAAGAAAGCATGATGGCTACATTGGGGTCTACTAGAAACATTATGAACAATTTTAGGTGAGCATTCATCTTCTAGGCTCTTTCCCTTAATGAAAATAGTGTTACTAGTAAAGGTTTCATTGTTATATTATAAGCCATATTATTGTTTCCAAATTTCTAAACACTTAATAATGATTCTATTTTTTCTTTTTCCTTGTTAAAATTTTCCAGGGATTCCTTAAGGGATTCAATATCTTTCTTGAAAGCCCTATTTTGGTTAAGTAGTTTATTGTTATCTCTGTTAACCAAAATCATGTCTTTCCTAAGATTTTCATTTTCTAATTTGCATGCATCTAACCATTCTAAAGTTTTATAGTGTTTATCAGGAAATTCTTTGTTTTTCTTGATTAATTCTTCTATATGTTCTAATACTTCATCACAAGAATAATCACCTTTATATTCATTTTCACTAAAAGAGGGACATGTCTTGTTATGTGCCATGAAGCACATGTTGGCGACTTCCTCTCCTTCGGAATTGCTTGACTCGGACCAACTAGCTTTTAGTGCTTTCTATTTCTTAGAGTCCCTCTTTTCCTTCTTCTATACATTCTTTTCCTTCTTTTCTTCTTCTTTTTCATCTTTTTGTGGGTGTGGACATTGAAATCTCAAGTGGTCTTGTTCACCGCATTCAAAACACGCTATGTTAGATAATTAATTTTTAGAGAAAGACATACCTTTTCGATGTGTAGATGCATTTCTCATGAATTTCTTCAATCTTCTTGATATAAAAGCAACTTCTTTCTTCTCACTTCTAAGTGATGATTCTTCATGTTTGCTTTCTTCATTTTTGGATGCTTTAAACGCTACACTCTTTTTTTTTGTTTTACATTTATTGCTCTTCTTGAATTTTTTTCATCCTCATCTCATATGTCAGTAATGAACTAATAAGCTCATTGAGAGGAAGTGCATTGAGAACTTTAGCCTCTTGAATTGTTGTCACCTTTCCTTCTTATGACTTTAATAGGGACAAAATAATTCTCTTAACAAGCTCAGCACTATTATAGATCTTACCTAGGCCTTTTAGAGCACTTATGATATTATTGATCTGTACATACATAGTAGAAATATTCTCGTCATGCGATATTTGAAAAGTTCATAATTATGAGTAAGCATGCTTATTTTAGTTTCTTTCTTTTAGATTGTGCCTTCTTGAGTGATTTCCAAGATATTTCAAATATGATATGTAGTTTCACACTTAGAGATCCCATTGTACAGTAAAAATATGCATGGCATTACAATTTCAAGATACCAATTTCTTTTATAAACATTCCATTCATTTTCATTCTTAACACTAGTTTATTATCTACAAGTTTAGTAGGCATAAATTTTTTTTAATGAGAGCATCATGATGAGTATGCTTTTAGGATATGTTTCTAGGTTGTTTTTAGTATTTATTTATGTGTTTTAACTTTATTTTATTTGATATTGCATCATTTCATGATTTTTGAAGTTTTTCGTTATTTCTTTACATTATCTAGTGTTTGAGGGTAGATTTGGAGTTTATTTGATGGATGGAGCGATGCACTTGGGTGGTGGATTTTGCAGGTAGCAGAATTCCAAAGTTTGATGTGTTATAAATGATTTTTATGACACTTTATGTAGACTTGTGGAACTCAGATTGCTATAAAATTTAGAGGGGAGCAAGATCAACATATAAAGAGGTTGTAGTTCAAATTTCAAGTCAATCGAATGCCAAGAAAAAATGTTATGGGCAAAAGAGTAAAGGGAGAAGAAAGTTGTCAACTAACAATGCACAATTATGCACATGCACGATCGTGCATCATCATGGAACCAAGTTTCTGTTACCCTTGCTAGAAATACGAGGGTGACTAGCAGAACTCACAAAGAACAGTCTAAATACAGGATTTTAAGTTGCTAAACCACCCTTTTGACATATTTAGGGGTTCTATAAGAGCCTCCAACAATTATTAGAGGGCTTTTAAAAGAGGCAAAGAAAAGATGTTTTGGTGACTCCCAAAAGAGGAAAAAAAAAGACATGATCCTAGGAAATCAAGAAAACTCTTTAACATCCAATTTTCCAATATCATTAGAATAGAGAGAAGGACTTCAAAACTTCACCCAGTTTTTATTTCTTCTCTTTATTACTTTCTAGCATGATCAATATGAATGTTATTGGATTATTAGTGATTATGATTAGCTAAAAACTTTATAGGAGTTATTCTTGAACTCTTTTGTGAAACTCTTGCTTTTTGATTAAATGAATGAATTTTTGTGATATCAATTGAGCTTATACTTTGAATAGATTGAGACAGTGAGTTTAGGCATTTGTGTTGGGTAGTGCAACGAGAGTTGGCTCTCAATAGACCTATACTAATTAGGTTTTTTAAGTTGTTAAAGAGAGATCTTGGCTATTTTTTAAATTACCTGTAGGATTGCTTAATATCTATTTGAACAATTAGGACAGGTTGTGTAAGTCAAGAGGCTGCACAATTAATTCTATATTAATTAAAATAAGGAAAACTAATTGTGCCTTGAGAGAGGGTTATTAAACATTACAAAATCTTGGGCTAAACATAATTGAACCAATAAGATAAGAGGGACCAAAAGAGGGATAAAGTGACACCAAATCATAGATCTTGACTGTGAAATTACTACACTTGCCTAATTAATTGTTCGTTATTTTGTTCATTAATTTTAGTTTGCTTTCCAATTTTTAGCATTTTAAATTATTTTCTTAAACAAAGTATAACCTTAATTGAGTGTTGTCTAACCACAATCTTTGTGGGACCGATACTGTTATGTTACAATTGTACTACTTGTATCCTTGTAATATAGCATAAAGTTAGTGAGCATTTATCAACCCAAATAAATTGTCTCATTAAGTTTTTAGAGTCATTGCTGATGATTGTTTGTTTAGCATCTTGTTTATTTTGAGTGACTTTAATTTAAGAGTTTTTGATACTTTTCCTTATGTATTTGCAGGTGCTTGAACAAAAGGAGCACGAGAAGGTCTAACGAGCTTAGTGATGAAGAGTTTTTAGACATTACGAGGAACAAAAGAGAGTTAAGAAGAGTGAAGTACTATGACAATATACAAAGGAATATGGCAAAAGAAGGATAACAAAATGGTGCTGAAAGGGCATTAATGGATTTTATAATGCTAGGTTTTAGTCTGCAAGGAGATGCAAGTCTTGCTGTACAAGCGAAAAACTTTGAGATGAAGCTAGATCTCCTCAACATATTTCAATCCAATAAGCAGTTTTATGGGTTGGCTAATGAAGATCCCAATGACCATCTTGCTAATTTCTTAGATATTTTTATATATTTCAATTCAATAGGATGTCAGATGATGAAGTGAGGTTTAAATTGTTTCCCTTCTCTTTAAAAGATCGAGCTAAAGCATGGCATAATTCTCTCAGCTCAGGTGAGATCACTACTTGGCAGTAGCTAGCCCAAGCTTTTCTTGCTAAGTACTTCCCCTTGACCAAGACTATAAGGATTGTAAAGGAGATCACAAATTTCCAATAAAGTGATGGAGAGTCATTATATGAAGCTTGGGAGCAATTTAAGGAGTTACAATGAAGTTGTCCACACCACAATCTTACAAGAGAGTTCCTTCTACAAACTTTCTACAATGGGGTTAGACAAAGTATTAGAGGAACCACAGATGCAACTGTAGGAAAGGCCATGCAATTTTAGTGTGATCTTTGTGGCAAGATAACCATGGCATAGTATAATGTTTCTTTATGGGAGCTAATGACACTAAGTAGGTGCATTATGTGCGCCAACTGCAAAGAGGTAATAATCTTTATTCCAATACTTACAATCCTAGGTGAAAAAAACACCAAAATTTTGCTTGGAATACTAACACTGTAGGTGGCCAAGTGAGAGCACAAGAACCTTTCAGTTTTTAACAAGTCCAACTTGGGTCTTTGAAAAACAAGATAGACAAGTTGATGGATGTCTTGGGCTCCAAATTGGCAAGTCAAGAAGAGAATCATAAGAGGATGTTTGCAAGCTAGGAGGAAACCCAAAAGAGGAAGGAAGCGAAATTCGATCAAATTGTGAAGAACCACGCATCATCCATCCATAACTTGGAGATTCAAGTAGGTCCACTTACTAATGCTTTATCATCTAAGAGTACAGGAAGCCTACCAAACAACATTGAATCAAATCTAAGGGAACAGTTGAAGGCCATTAAAGTTATAATTGGACAAGAACTAGAAGTGCTAATAAAGAAGGGCAAGAGTGCCAAAAGAGAGAGTCAAGAGAGAGAGAAGGATAAAGAGAATGTGGAAGAAAAGGTAACAGAGGCAAAAGAGGAGAAGCCCTACATCCCATAACCAATATACAAATCGAAGATCCTCTATCCCCAAAGGCTTCATCAGAACCTAGTGGATATTTAAGCTACTAAGTTCTTAGAGAAATTGAAGAAGTTATATATCCACTTGTCATTTGTAGAGGAGTTAAAGAAAATGCCTAAGTACACAAAGTTTTTAATGGATATCCTGACTAACTAATGCATTAGGGATATTATAAAAATAATAGTATTGACAAAAAGATGTAACTCCATCATCATTAGCCACATGCCACCCAAATTACAAGATCTAGAGGATTTTATTATACATTTTGATGTTGGAAATATGGAGTTTTCAAATTATTTATGTGAATTAGAAGCAAGTATTAACTTGAAGCCTTTGTCTATTTTCAAAAAATTACGGCTAGGTGATGTGAAGTCCATTTCCATCCTCATCTAATTGGCAAATCAATAAATAAGAAAACCATTTGAATTAGTGGAATACGTGTTGGTAAAATTGGATAAATTTTTCATTCCAATTGATTTCGTGGTACTTGATTTTAAAGAAGATAGGAGCTACCCTTTGATTCATGGTAGACCTTTTATGAACACTTTAAGGGCGTTCATTTATGTGAATGGTGGAACAATAATTTTTCATATTAGTGATGAGAAAGTAGCATTTAGCATAAGTAAGAAGTTGAAAATTTCAGTGAAAAGGAATGCTTGCATAAATTGCGATGTGATTGAAGTTTGTGTGAAGGAGCAAAAGGTAGGTAGTGTTAAAGAAGTTGATGATAATTTTTATAAAGAGGTTGACAAGGAGGAGGAATTGGGAAAGAACTTAAGACAAGAACCTTTAGTAAGAATGAATGCCCCTATACCATTCTCTTTAGGGAAACCATATGCTTAAGTTACAATCTTTACTTTTAAACTTGAGAGATTCCTCTTTGAGTCAAGGAAAAACACTACCTATGGTTATTTCTAGCAAACCAATTTTGGACCATGAGAAAAGGGTAGTTAACGTAAGAAAAAAGAGGATTAAAGGAAGGTTAAAGTTGTTTCCTTGTAAACTCAAGTCTAGGGGGAGAGGATCAAATAAAGTGGCTCAAGTTTTCAAGCATGGGGAGCTCAAGGTGGAAGACTTCAAGAAAACAACTCTTAAGGCTATTGGGCATCATGTTAAGTTATTTCTTGAAGAATTTCCTCCAAAACAAAGGGAAGTCATTTCTTTCCTTTCCCTTTCTTCTTTATGAATGAATTGAAGTTTGGTCAAGCTCATGACCTTAAAAGAAGTATGTTGTGTCTTGTTCTTAGGTTGTTTGATTGCTTTCCTTTTAAGTTCTTAAGTTGTTTATTACATTCATTTCATCCTATTTTTTCGTTTTCAATTGTGTTTTCTTGAGTTTAAGTGATGATTTTTAGGTTGATTTTGATGTTAAGACTTGAATTTGAAGGTTTTGAGTGAGTTAGAACTAATTGGTAGGTTAAATCATCTAAAACAGGGCTAAATTACAACACTTTCGTATCACCCTTATGCTTGTGCATGATAGAAAGTTTATGTGGCTAACATTGCACGATTGTGCATGGCGAGATGACAGATCTCGTCCCCTTCCTTTTAAAACCCTAAACCTTCATCTATTTCACTTCTTTTTGTATCCCCCTCCTTCCTCTCTCTAGTTTTGACATCCTCACCCCATTTTCAAGCTTCTCTACTCATTTGTGCTCCAAGCTTTCATCAAATCTTGTAAGTTTCCTTAGATTTTTCAATAAAAGTTTTAGTTTTGTGTTGATTTTCATCTCTATCTCGAATATTTCTCCCCATTCGTGCCATCTTCTCTTTATATGGGCTATGTATACTTCTCTCTTGAGTTTTCACACCTTATGTATAGTTTTTTTAGGTTTTTAGTCATTATGCCTCCAAGAATCAAGTTGGTTACTAAGAAATCCGTTCCACCTATTCAAGCTAAAGTGGTAAGACGAAACACTAGGGATATTTCTATAAATTTTGGTTCTCCTTGCCCCATCTTCTCTAAAGAGGAGGGTGGTAGGTATGTTCTTTTAAAACTAAGACTATTCTCACCCCAAGATATTTGATTTTAATATGTTAAAAGAGATAGGACTTAAAGATAGAATGTTACGATTGTGTCAAAAAGGTTGATGGGAACAATTTGTGCACCTGGATTACCCTATTTTTCAATAACTTACACTTGAGTTTTTTATATCTTTGCCTTATGAATCTAATTGGCCCAGTATGTTTTGGTTTAGATTAAGGGCCAAACTCATCGTTTCAATGAGAAAGTGTTGAGTAATCTCTTTGGTTTTCCTAAAGCACAGGTAGAAGACACCCATAAGTATTTTTCAACCAATATTTATTGAAAATATCTGAATGAATTGACTAAATTCAATGCTCATAATGCATCTAATGCTCACATTCTTAAACATGAATGCTTGGTCTTGCATAAATTAATATGCTATGCTATCTTTTAAAAAACTCAAAGCAAAAAATGTTCATATAGGGATTTTTTTTATTATGGTGCATCGATGATAAGATTAAGCCTCACATATTCTTATATTTTTATCAGTCTTTGATGCATTCTGTGACCACAAAGGATTCTTACCTAGGCATGGGGTATCTTGAAATAGATTTAACACAACATTGTAATATTGATATTACTTGTTTAACCCCCGTGCTTTGTGAGTATTTTAATACTCCCTATTTAAGACGTTTAGAGATACTATAGCACAATATCATGGAGCGCTGAGATCCTCTGATGCGTGCTACAGTTAAACATAGGTTCACCGATGGAGCTTAAAGTTCTAGGCCTACTTCTGACTTTGATGAGTCATCAAGAAAAGAATTTGAGAAGGCAAGCTAGGAAAAGGTGTACACTCTTCTAGTAGATAGCAAAAAAAAGACCTAAGAACAATTGGATCAGATGAATCAAAAAATGCAAATGATAGCTCACCGCTAGTGCTACCTAGAAAATAAGATCCATAAAACTTGGAAGATCCAATTGCTTCACATTCCATCCCCAGCACTATCACCACTACCCTCTCCATAAGATTTATAATCCTCTCTTTAGTTTTTGTTGATTATGTTTTTGTTTCTTTTATGTGTTTTCTTTTATTTTTTACATTGTGGATTGTTTTGTTTGTGGGTTTTGGTTATCATTTCACACATTGAGGACAATATTTCCTTCATGTGTTGGGAGGTAGCTAGTTGTTTGTGAAATTTGATGTTTGTTTTTGCATTCTTGCATGTTAGGTTGTTAGTTTTAGGGGTGTCATTTCCCTTACATTTGAACCTTTGTGATGATTGTTTTTCCATGAGATTCGATCATAGTATTTAGAATGGGATTAAGTTGCATGCTTGAAGTTAAGTAAGGCAATTTGAATTAAAGTTGAAACATGTTGATTGAATAAAGTAGTTGGTTGTATAAGCTTGCTCAGAAATTGACGCTTGAATGATTAGGTGATGTATAGAAGCATGATGGATTTTCAATTGAGCCTAAGTGAGGAGTTAAGCCTTTATGACCCTATTCCCAAGTCATTTCATTCCTTGTTTGTGTGATAACCTCTAAAACTTGCTTTGAACCACTTTAAATCTACTAGATGTCTGCTAGATAAAAATAATTAAGGCCTTATTTCTTTTATCCCATGACTTAAATTAGCAACTTATATTTGCCCTTGCAAACCCCTATGAGCCTTTGACCATTTTGTTCGTGAAGAAAATACCCCATTTTGAAACCCTCAAACCTCTTAGCCTTACTTACTTACAAGTTTAATAAAGTGCCAAGTGGGCATTAGTTTGGGATTTTTAGCTTCATTTTTTTCTTAGAAGAGTTGAGCAACCCTTTTACTCATAGAGTGCATTGTAGGTAGTTCTTGATTTTGTTTCATTTTTATTGTAAAAAAAATGTAAAAAAATCTTATAGCGACAATAAGTATTGATAAGTTTGTTATATCCATTTGCATATCTTAAAAATTATTTTTTTCATCCCTTTGAACACTTAGTTCTTTATGAATGCCTTTGAAGAACCCCTCAAATCATTTTTTACCCACCTTAAACCTAGCCCCATTAAGAAATTAAACAAAGTCCTTCTTATCTATTTTCGCATGTAATAAGTGTGGAAGAGAATTAGTGTATTTGCAAACCTATAGTAGTGTGATTTCCTATAGGGAGTTTTGAGCGAAACACTATACCTTATACATTTGAATTAAATGGGTGAATCTAGTGAGGAAATCCATTATCAGTTTATGCTTACCTTTTACTAATAGTATTATAAGTTGACTTTGTTTATGTACGCTGATGAAAACTAGTTATGATGTGTGTAGTAGCTTGATATTCGATTGGCCAAAGTTTGAGTAATTGCATGCTCTTAATCCCTTTGAATAAGAATTGATAGGATTTTATGGTTATGTTTGATTTTTCTTGAGGATAAGAAAAGATTTAAGTGTAGTGAAGTTGATAAGTATGCTTTTGGGTTATGTTTTAAGGAGTTTTAAGTATTTCTTTATGTATTTTAGCTTTAGTTTATTTGATCTTTTGCATCTTTTTCATCTTTTCATGATCTTTGAAGTGTTTAGTTGTTTCTTTACATTATCTAGTGTTTGAGGGTAGATTTTGACCTTATTTAAAGGATAGGTTAAAGAACTTTGGTGGTGGATTTTGCTGGTAGCAGAATTCCAGAGTTAGACGTGTTGTAAGTGATTTTTTTTACCCTTTAGGTAGTCTTGTAAATCTCAGTTGTAAATGAAATTTGGATGGAAGCAAGATCAACATGTGAGGAGATTACAGTTAAAATTTCAAGGCAATTGAAGTTCAAAAGAAAATGTTATAGCCAAAAGAGTGAAGGTAACAGAAAGTTGTCAAATAACAGTACACGATCGTGCATCATCCTATAACCAAGTTTCTGTCACCCTCATGATTGCATGAGTGTGACAGGTGGAACTTACCAGGAATAGCACAAATATGGGATTTTTGGTTAGTAGACCCCCCTTTTATCATATTTAAGGGTTCTAAACCCTAAGAGCCTCTAATAATGATTATAGGGCTTCTGAAAGAGGCAAAGAAAAGGTGTTTTAGTGGCTCCTAAAAAACTAAAACAAGACATTATTATAGGAAATCAAGATAACGCTTCAACATCAAAATTTTCCAACTTCCTTGGAGTATAACATACGTGATTATATCTTAATTGAACTAAGGAAAAATAATTAACCATTGAGAGAGGGTAATTAAGCATTAGAAAATCTTAGGTCAAACATAATTGAATCAATAAGATAAGAAGGAAGCAAAATAGGGATAGAGAGTCTCCTAATCTTAAATCTTTACTATGAAAGTACTTTACCAGGCTAATTAATTGTTCTTTTTTTGTTTGAATAATTTTCGTTTATATCCCAATTTTTAGCATTTGAAATTATTTTCCTAAACAAAGTATAACCTGAATTGAGTGTTGACTAAGTGTTGCGTTAGTTAGGTGACTTTAAACAGCTCCAGACGCGAAGCGGATTGAAACAGCTCCAGCCCGCAGCCTTCCAAGTCCAGCTGCATGCAGCAGCTTCCCCCAGACCCATGCGCGTCAGCCAGCCCAGCGCCAGGAGTCCAGCTCCAAGCAATCCAAGCAGCCTGATCCAGTAGCAGTCCAGCTCTCCCACAAAGGGCAGCCCTAGTAGCTGCAGAAATAATAAGGGAAGACTCGGACAAATTTAAGGGACAGAATAGAAACGAAGAACGGGGGGAGCTGAACGAAAAAAAACACAGAAGAGGAAGCAGTTGCGGACAGATTGGAGAAGAAGCAATTTTGGGGTCTTCAAGAGAGTATTCTACATCAAGCAAAGCCACCATTTTTTGTTCCAAGTTTAAGAGTTTTTTTTATTATTGCATTTTATTTATTTATTTCAGATTTCTTATATTTTATTTTATTTTATTATGTCTTGTGCTTGGGATATTTTAGACATGGTTGAATATTTTATTAATATGAGTGGCTAAATATTTTTTATAGGAGTTGTTCTTGATCTATTTTGTGGAACTATTGCTTTTTGATTTAATGAATAGATATTTGTGAATTTGTATTGAGCTTATACC